>PDXC01000022.1:0-109256 GCA_004156035.1 Alternaria tenuissima | reverse complement strand
CTAAGCTCCAAGGCTAACTTAGTTATCCCTGTTTAAAGCAAAGAAATAATTAATAATAAAGCTATAATAGAACAATCTTCTATATAATATTTTAATAAATATAATTATTGAGATTCTAATAATAGATATTATAATTCTATAATACTAAAGCACTAGTTAACGTATATATTATTAGTATATACAGAACCTTTCTTATATAAGACATTAGTATTAGTACTAATAGCTTTTGAAGTAGAGATATCTACTTTTAATATAAGTTATAGTATATATCTATACTAGATATAATATATTAACTACTACTTCTAAGGATCTTATCAAGGGATCTAAAGCTTTACTAAGTTCTATAACGATATTACTATTAATAATTACTATAACAGATGCTCTATTAGGTAGAAATAGCTAGATTATATTAATATAGAGGTTAATTACTTCTTTTTAAAGAACTTGTCTTATATTACCTCTTTTTCTGATAATTAATACTTAAGTCAAAAATAACAAAACTTATACTTAGCTTTTAAGTAAATAATAAGACTACTAGGTTACTACTATACGTAAAGCGTACTTAAGAATTATAATAAGTAGATATTTATTAAAAGGTTAGAAGCTTTATTACTTAGAGCTAGAATTAGTAAGCAAATTATATAAACTTTAGATAAGTAAGTAATAGCCATCTATATATTTATATAGAACATAGCTTATATTAACAAATAAGCTAGTTATATAATATATATAGAGATAAAAGTATTCTTTAAAAGAACTGTAAAGTTATATTTAATCTATCTAGCTATATTCTAACATTTAAAATACTCTTTCTTCTTAGCATTAAGCTCTCTAGTACCTCTCTAGAAGTTTAATATATAGCTTTAATTATAACTTACAAAGTTTTTCAATAGGTATATATATATAGTAATATATAATAGAACCTATAGTCCTCTTCTAGATAGCTTTAAATATAACTTATAATATATTAAAAAATAATAAGACTCTCTACTACTTAGCTATAAGATTTATTATATTTATCCTAAGTTTCTTAGTACTATAGTATTAGCTTAGATAAGATAGGCAGTAGAAATATATATAATATAGCTAATTAGAGTAGATCAATAGTTCTTCTAAGTAATTCTACTTTATACTAAAATATTATTCTCTAAGTATAATACTTAGGCTAATTATAGGTTCTAAATATATAAGATAGAGCTTAAATCTAGATTACTATACTTATATCACTAAAAGGAAAAAAACTACGTTATAGTATTAACTTATTATAATTTATAAGTATAGAGTAAAGTGCTTTCTATAGCTAATATATTATAAGATGATAATAGAGTAGTAATATACTTATAAGAGTATTAGCTTTTTAACTCTTAATAAAAAAAGTATCTATAGTAGAACTAAGAAAGTACTTTAAAATATACTTCTATAGTAATACAATATAGTATAATATAGTAGCATTATACTTGCGTCTTACTATTAGTATATTTATTATATTAAAAGTATATATATAGAGAGAAAGAGAATTTATATATTATGTAATAAGTTAAATAATAGTATTATTACTAAGTAGAAAACTAACTATAGAGACTTAAACTATCTTTAATAAGCTATAGCTAAAGAGATAGTAGCTTCTAAATCTATATTAGTACTTAGTTTTATAATCGTACTCTACTATATTCTTCTTAACTCTTAGATTAATTATTTAGTTAAGTAATTACTATATTAAGTTTATTACTTTACTTCTTAGTAATTATAAATAGAGGTAAGAAGATATTAAAACTAATAGAACGTAATAGCTGTAGTAATTTTAATACTATTTTGTTTTGAACTATTATATATACTAGATACTCCCCTAGTATATTAGTTAAAATCTAGCTACTTATATCTTAAGTACATACTATACTAAATTAGCTTAATATTCTATTAGTTTCTGTAAAACCTTCAATAAATATTATCTTAAATAAAGCTTCTAATTAAAATAATAATAATAATAAGTTAATATAAGCTTAACTTATTATAAATATTTCTTTTTAAAAACTTCTATTATCTTAGCTTACAATATAGAAATTATTAGCTTCTAACTTATAAGATAAAAGATTAATGCTTTTAATATCTTTAGCTTTACTTTATAATACTATTATAATTTAGTATATCCTTTCTTAAAGATCTAGCTACAAGTAAAAGATAAGTAATTTTATAATCTAGAGGCTTAATAAGAATATTCAAAGTACAACGTTTTAGAAGCTTAGTAAATAGTAAGCTATAATCCTAAGTATAATTTTTATATTCTATACTTCTTAGTATATTAAATTTAAGTAAAGTATTATTATTATATTATAATAGTACTTAAGTATAAATCTATAAAATTATTACTAATTCTATAATAAGAAGATAAGGTAAGATAGCTTTTAGGTATAAATATAATTATAAATTTATACTAAGCTTACTATATATATTTATATATATATCTTAGGATTAACTTATAGTGAATAGGCTTATTAGTAAGCTCTTTATTAGTAAGTTTATAGAAGAACTTATAGAGCTTAAATAAGTTTAGGATTAGTACTATTATATACTCTTATAATATATTAGAGTATTATTAAATTGATAATTACTTTACTTATCTATAGCTTTGATAGGAGGCGTTTTTGCTCCTGTAGTAAAGCGATATCTATTTCTTTTTATTACTCTTATTTATTATTATTCTATTATAGATTGTATTATTTAAGCTACCTTCCTCTAAGCTACTTTAGTTAACTTCTATCTTATTTAATAAATTAACTATATTAAACGCTTTTGAGTAATATCTTAATACTAATTATACTTATATAAATTTATTTTACTATAAGTAGGTATTCCTAAACTACTATTTTTTCTTTCTCTTTTTTTACTTTTTTTTTACTTTCTTCCTAGTTTATTAAGAGCTTATACTTAATATTATATAAAAAAAATAGCTTTACTTTTTAGTAGTTTACTTTAGTAGTCTACTAAATAAAGTTAAAGTTAAGAATTAAGATAAAAATAAGCTTAAAAAGAGTAAGCTTATAGTATATTTTAAAAATCTTTTATATACTTTTTTTCTAAGAAGCTTAGCATTAGTAATAGCTTATTTAATAATAATTATTAAGTTACTTTAGTAGATATAGTATTTAAGTACTTTAGTAATTAACTTTTTTAGTTAAAGATTACTAGCTATATCTATAATTATAGAATTAGTAAGAGTTATATTATTAAAAATAAAAATATAGATCTAAGTAAGTTCTATTTTAAAGCTTTAGAGTTAGAAAAGATATTAAATAAAAATAAAGAACTTATTTAAAAGTTTGATACTATAGTTTAGTATAAAGAAATAAATACTCTAAACTATTATATTTTATACTTAGTAGCTTATAGTAGTACTATCTTATTTACTAGCTAAGCTGAAAACACTAGATTATAACTTTATAATTGTAATCTAACTTTCTAATAAGTAACTAATATAATAGGTAGATACTTAGAGATAAGAAGCTTTAGCTAAGTAGCTTTAAGACTAGTGTAGTTATCTAAACTTATCTAGAACTGCGCTAGAACTTAGCTAGAGTTATAGAGTAGTAAAATAAACTCTTAAACTCTATTTATAAAGGTATTAAAGTATAACTAAAGTTATAGAGTAGTAAAATAAATTTTTAAACTCTATCTAAGAAAAAATAAAAGTCTAACTAGAGCTTAGCTAGAGTACTAGTTACTATCTAGAACTTACTTAGAGTTTAGATCTACTATATATATAAATATCTATCTTAACTTAAATATAACTAGTAAGTATCTCTTAATTAGCCTGTTATAACTAATACCTATTAGAGATATTATAAACTACTACTAGAGAGAACCTCTAGTTATTTATTATTTAAAACCTTTTATAGCTTACTTCTACTTACTCTATAAGTAGCTAATTATTTTAAGCTAATTATGTTAGTAGAGAGTAAAGCCTTGCTTTTCTTATTACTTATTTGTATACAGCAGTATAGCTACCTTATTAGCTTGTTATGTATAAAATAGCTTTAATTATTCCTATATATATAATAGTACTTATTGTTATTGCTAGGTCTTATTAAACTTAAAGCTTGATATTTATACTTTATTAATAGAAATACTTACTATATACTAGAGATATTAGGCTTTAGTATAATAAAAAGGATGAAAATCTAGAAATATGACGATAGTAGATTTAGTCTCAGCGACAAGAAAGTGCAACGCGCTGTGGCATGCCTATTGCGAAGGCCTTGGTTTGGTCACATGTGGGTATTTATTATCTGGCACATGCTGTAGCAGCTGATTGATAACCATGTCGGTGTAGACACTTCAGGAAGCCAAAGGAGCTCGACAAATCACCTTGTTATGTGGCACAGCTGAAATTGATGGCCATGCTTTCTGTTTGCGATTGGACGAGCTCAACACCTTTTGCCAATACCATATTGCGACGTCAGCTTTCTGATGAGAGGTGCAGTCTTACGCCAACAAAAACAAGTAACAGTCCGATCAAACAAGTGCTCGTTGGGGATATGCTCTCTCAGCGAGCTGGTCGATCAACACCACGGCCAGATGGCTAAAAATCGGCATGACAAAATATATGCTCTTCTTGGTATGAGCACCGAGGACCACAGCGGTACTGAATTAGAGCCGAACTATAAGTTGCCCTAGAGGGTATTGATGGAGCGGCTCGTGAAGTGTCTGCTTGGCAATGATGTTACTGTGTCAGCCTGTGATGACGGAGAACTAGCCGTCATTCGGATAAAGGGGTGTGTTCCTGGCAGAGTAACCTCAGTGACAACAACTCAAGACTGGAGAATGCTAGCTGGATTTATTGACTGTCGCACTGTAAACCCCTCTCTGCCAGGAAACAATCACAGGTTCAAAGTATCTTTTCCGCGGCCGTCAAAACGCGTGAAGAACGGCGATCATTTGTGTTATTCGCGTGGTTCTCGTAAATAAGTCATTCTGAGACTGAATAACGAATATTTCGACGTCATCATGATTGGCCCTGAGATCAATCGAGCAACAAACTTTCCAATCTGCACGAAGGGCTGCACACGGGATTTCGTACCTGTTTAGAATTGGACAGTCAGTCCAACCGAGTTTGCAGAATTTCAGGTGGACAACCTGTTTCGAAACACAGATACCATCAGATTGGATGACCATGTCAAAACGCTTGTTCGCTCTTGGAACATCGCGCTCATCCTAGGCGATTTTCAGCTACGAGACCAAGCAAAGCATATTCTTCAAAACCTTATCCGCGAAAGCAGAGCATTTTTCGGTTTGGCCGAGGACGACGCAGATCAGTGGCACAGCGGTCCCTCATTGATGGCTTTTGTGGCACGAAGTGGTCTTATCGACCTCACTAGCGTTCTTCTCACAGCGACGGCTACGGACCCAGACCTGAGAGATTGGAATGGACGGACTCCATTGATTGTAGCGGCAGCATATGGCCATGTTGATGTTGTTGACGTTCTCCTTACGTCGAATCAAGTGTACATCAATTCACAGGATGTTAATGGCTGGACAGCGTTACTATGCGTTACTGTCGGACGGCACAGAGAAACTGTTGGGCGGCTTCTGAGGTGTTCCAACCTTGACGTAAATTTGCAGGAATCGAAGCACGGCCGAACTGCTCTGTTTTGTGCGGCCGAGAACGAGGCTGACGATACCATCGATCTACTTCTGCATCAGAATTCTAGTACTGTCGACGCAATGAATAATGAGGGTCACACTCCACTCATACCAGACGCAAGAAGTGACCAGATAGGTGTCGTGAGACGGTTGCTTGCCAATGGCGATGTGCAAGCTATGAGTGGAGATACTACAAAGGGTCGAATAGCACTCTCTTGGACTTGTAGAAACGGCCATACAGAGACAGCAGATATGCTACTTGCAGCGATTCAATTTGATGTGGACTCTTTGGAAATCGAGTCCAGCCGCACGGCCTTGATGTGGGCAGCTGAGGCTGGTCATATCGATCTTATGCAAGTAATATTACGAGCGGTGCCGGTTGACCTACGCACACAAGACACAACGCAAGGCCGGACTTCTTGCTCGCTCGCAGCCAAGAGGGGTCATCTCGAGGTAGTAAGCATGTTCTTGAACAATGGGTGCATCGATGTTGCTGGCATGACAGATCTCGAGTATGGGCGAACAGCCTTAGCGTGGGCAGCTGGAGATGGGCACACCGCTGTAGTGAAGCTCCTACTGAATCAAAGCCACGACCGTAGCCTGGGATTTGCGCTGGATTTCTATGGCCAGACGGCGCTTTTTTGGGCTGCAGCAGATGGACACGAATCGACTGTACGCGCATTACTCGCGTACGACGAGAGCGATGTCGGTCTCGTTAGCAAATCTGGCTGGACGCCTCTCATGTGGGCTGCGTCTGGTGGACACGCACCTGTAGTAGAAGCCCTTTTCCAGGCCGCGAAGTTGGGTGTCAACGTCAAAGAATCCAAGCTTGGCAGAACTGCTCTCTCCTGGGCTGCAGCACACAGCCATGCGGAGGTCGTCTCGATACTCCTCGAAAACAACGACATCGATATAGATCTGCCAGACGATGAAGGCTTCACGCCTTTGTTCTGCCCTATCAACCACAATCACGAGGTCATTGTGTCGCTGTTGCTGAGCACTTCCGTCAAGGTAGACGTGGTGGACACGTCAGGTCGTAGTCCGTTAATTCTAGCTTCGGAGTTGGGGTACGCGGGTGTGGTGAGTCGTTTGCTGGAGGTTGGACATGCCGATGTTCACATCAAAGACCAACGAGATCAAACAGCGCTCTCACTGGCGGTCGCAAATGGCCATGACGATGTAGCCTCGATACTTATCGAGTTTGGCAGAGCGGAGGTCCCCTATCCTGGTGATCTCATAGAATCTCCATCGCCTGATGAGTTTGTAGAGATGCATGAAGAGAAATCGGCTGCTGGAGAAGGCCGCAGTGATCATATTGCGAAGTAGCCTGTTAGAAATATACTCTAACGGCTTTATCACACCCCCGTCAAGTCCAATTTCCGGTGGTTGAGACCATCCTCAGTACACAAGGAACTAAAACTTCAAGGTGTATCAGCCTCTCTTTCTAAAGCTATGTAGTTGTTCAACGTAAGCCTAGGTACCTGAGGTCATTAGTCTTAACTGCACATGCGCTTGTTCAATTCCACTATAAAAAGAAGTGGTTATATATTATGATACTCTAGAAAGAGGTAGGTATATATCGATATACTTAGATATACTATTCTTAGACTTAACTTACGCTTAGACTACTTTGACTTAACTTATACTTACCATTGTTGTTAAAACTATAGACTATAGGTCATAGTTGAGTTAGAGTCTTACGAACTCTGACTAAATCTGACCCAGCCTAACCTAGTTACTAGCGTACGCAGTAGGATCGGAACATTCTGGATCTCTAGCGCAGTAGTTTACTTAGGTTAGAATCAAAAGACAGGCAAGTTTGCGTGAGAGCGTGAATCAACTGTACCTAGCTGACGTTCTTCCGATCAAAGCGGAACAACATAGACTTAATGAAAGACTGCCAAGTTGAAGTTTACGATGATTTCAACCCTTTCTCATAGGCACAACCTTCAGCATTCTCAACCACAACCTGTCCCGGGAACCTTTTCATCCTGATACTAAGTGGCATCTAAGGCAAATTAAGTACATAATCTGTGCGATCACCTCAAGTGCCTGTACAACTTCTGTACAATGGCATGGCTGCCACCAACATCTCCAGCTACCCTGCGCGCCTCAAAACGCACCTGCGAAGAGAACACCAAAGACTCCATGAAGACGCAATGCCGGAGTGAATTCCAAACGCTCATTGAAGCTCCCAATGAGTTCCCCAACAATTACTCTCAGGCGTTCTTGGGATCCACTCCACAATCATCATCGTCGCTATTTCCTGTTCAGCCTGCGTATCCAGACATACCCGATACACGACTTCCAGATGTCAACGGGATTGCTGTAGGCCATCAAGTTCCACCTTACGACACGTATGCTCCAGCCCCCGCATACAGAGATTTGAATGGACAGTACAGCCTCACAGTACCCTACCAGCCTCCACCATCTACTCAGCGGAGCCACGACTATGTAGACTATCCGCATCAATACCACCCGGACGAACAAGCTATGAGTGTGCTAGGATCATCTGTGCCTCAAGTTCCGCCTGATCAAGGACATTATTACCCTTTGGACCCTTCGATCGCTACAAATCCTCCAGTTTATGAACAGCCAGTAGGGGAGAGGCTTATCTTAGCCCTAACTGCAGCAGGCTATGGCCAAGATGTTCCGGCTTCCATATCGGCTGAACAAGCAGCGTGGCAAGACATTTACACCAGACAAAACGCATGGCTTTTTAGAGCGGAAGCAGACCTCCAAGGTCGTATTACCGAGATCGTTCCTGGTATTCCCCCTGAGCAAGGCGCTTTAGGAAGTTCTTTTGGCATCGAACATGATCTGATTCCCACTGAGGTGTGGTCTTTGCGCTCTCTTTCGCCTTTGTTACGCTATGCCGCGTACCGTATGTTGACTGAGGAAGCGCGTGAGATGATTATGTATAACCAGGCTAGCGAAGATTTTCAGAGACGTTGGGCGTGGATTCTGAACTTTCAAGCATTTTTGCTGCAGAAAGAGAAGGAGTGGGTGGAATCCTTCGAACAGATTGTCGATACGCACAGACGCCAGTGTTGGGACCAGAAAGTGGAAGAGCAAGCTATCGAGACCCCTGTGAACCAGGCGATGATTGATGCGTTCGAGCGATCGAAGATGAAAACTCGCGGTTCCATCATACCCTTTCGACAAAATCAGCGACTTCACTCCAAACGAAGAGGGAATATACCAATGCATGCACCGTTATGACAGGAGGTGGCCTTGCTGCAAAAATGGGCTGAATGAGCATAAAATGAAGCAAGCGATCTATAGAAGTATCAGTACGTGGAAGTCACAGGTTGAGCGCCTGATAGAGAACGGCGATTTGCATCGGAGCCATATGACCTGGCCAACACATCAGAATCAGGCGTTGAGACGAGCTCAGCTCGCTGCAGAAGGGCAGCGAGCACGAGTGGAATCAGGCAATGGAGAGGTAGAAACAGAGCGAAGTGGTAACGAGGAGAAGAAGCAGAAACAGAAAAGGCAGATGGACAACACGGAAAAGGTTAGCCAGGAGAAGAGGAAACAACCAGTTTCGCAGCAGGAATCATTTGGAGATGCGATGCCTGGATCTTTATCTGCTGCGACACCAAACTCAAGTCAGCAGTATGAAGGAATAGCACCTCAACTATGTCCTGATGTAGCTGTTGCACGACTCGCATTTGATTGGATTATTGCACGGATCAACATGCGAGACAAGCAGGATTTTGAGGATTGTCGACTTGTGGAGCAGCGTAAGAAATGGCCCGACTGGCCACGCTTCGAGGAGTGGTGGGCTGCAAGGCTTTCTCAGGTCCAACTTTTGCAGCTCTCACAGGACCAGAAGATTGTCCTGAAGCGTCCGGAACCATCTAGCATTGCGGACAGAGAGGCAGCGTTTGATGAGAAGACCAAGGAACTACTGCCGCTTGAGGCACAAGAACCAGCTGATACGGAAGAGAATACTGAGCTAGACGGTTCAGACCTGGACGGGTTGTTCGATGATGGTGATGAAACAAATCTCCAGGAGGCATAGAGAGCAAGAAGTTCGAGAGTGCTCTCGTGTTTTGGCGATAGCCTAGTATTGAAGTTGTCGCTATCACAAACAGTAGTTGACAGATCTCATTTTCGGACTCATGTACTGTGAGTCACGATTTGCATTTTGTATTCACCGCAAGTGAGAGCGTTGAACCTGAAGCGCTGACATTGTGAAGTCATGAAAGGCATATCGTCTAAGATACGTATATATCTCTCGCACAACGCGACTGAACAGCGGTTGCGATGAAATGCATTGTGCGTGCCCAGTCCGTATCGGTTTCGATGTCGTGTCTCATTAAGTACGTCTTCCCTTGTCCTGTTCCTTGCACAAGGTCGCAAAGGAGTGCCTAATTTGCCCCCCTTAGCCTTGGAAAGTTGCACAGACATTCGAGTCACAAGTAGTCGTGAGAGATGATCAAACTCCTCTGTCCATATTTCTTGGGTCATCACTAACCCATACAGCTTTCTAATTGACCTGCCCTCACGCATACATAGGTCCTCGAGTCGAGATGCCATCACTCTTGAGGAACACTCTCGATCACGCCTTCGTGCGTAGTAAGCGCCCCGGAGATGTCAAGGTCCACAGGGAGAAAGAGTCATCTCGAGGATCAGCCTCGTCCTTGGCACCACACGAACGTATCCTGCACTACGTTGGCAAAGGACGTACATATGTCTGCCGATGTACGAACCCTAGGCGGCATTCCGTGCGTATCTCCTGCGTGGCTTTCGAATCGAGGCATCTGAGTGCAGATCTTACGCTGTATCTAGAACGCCATGATCTTCAATCATGCGCCGTTGCCGACTTACAAGATTACCACGAATGGCAAGACGCCAAGTGGGAGGTAGAAGAGGTCTACGCTGACGAGTTTCATTATGCCAATCGAAACAAGGACGTTGTGTGTCGCTGCTTACAGCCATGGAGCCATGACTATGGCACCCCTCGGCATCCCGAGATCATCGAGCGATGCGCGGAGTTCTTCTGCGCACACACCGGCGAGCTCACGGCTACCAAGAAGCAGTGGAAATCCTTCGACAACAGCTCACCCCCTCCGTACTCATTCATTGTACGAGACCAGCCTGGTCACCCGAGAACGTACCAAGACAGCGGGAAGAAACATCGACCAACAATATCGCCAGAGGTGAAAGTGCGGGACAAAATCGAGCGTAAAGCTTCGGTCATGCCAGAACATCGTGGTCATGTCTCAATACAAGAAGCAACACCAGAACGTGAGCCAGGAATGCTCTCTCAAGCGTGGCAGACCGCCCATCCATCACTTTCGAAGGCTCGACCCGGTGCAGAATCGGCTTACAGCACACCGATGGGCACCGTACCACCTTCAAGGTCGGCAAGTCCTTCAGTAGCACTGAAAATGACCCAGTGTGCTTCTTCGTCTGCCTCCTCGTCCCAGTCTCAAGGCGAGGCAGATACAGCTGTGAATACGGATGTGTTTGATCCGTCGCGCACACGAGACTGGCTTGCCGTTCTAGCTCTCACTACCTGTTACATCTGCTCAGTGTATGAAAAAAAGGCCATTCGTGGGCTGCTCAAGCGTTTTCCAGATCTGGAGATCCCAGATTCCGCTGAGATGCAAGCAACGGGGATCGTGCATGGTAGCTATGACGAGGATGCCGACCTTTCAAATTCCGACTCTGGTTCGATGAAAGGAGCCCCGGTCCCCGGCGATCCTCTTGGTATGCACGGAGAAAATGGATGTTACGAAGAGGGTGTGGGATACCAAGAGGATGATTATGGTACCACAACCCGCCGTGAACCTCTGCCGTTCGACAATGGTCTGTGGTACCGAGATCGTCTCCACTATGAGAAGTATGGAGATATGGCCAGCCAAATTTCGGTGGAGGAGCTTTTCGCTCGTAGTTTGCCAGTCGAACTTCCAGGTTTCGGCCGCGATGAAGGAAATCAGACTCCGGTTGCAGAACTCACAGATTGTAGATCGCCGGTGGAACTTCCGGCTACACCCGTACGCCGACGACACACTGCAACGCTGAAAAAGCTCAAGGGACGGGAATGGGACACAGCTTCGGAATTGGAAGCCAAGCACTCGAGACTCCGGCACGAACAAACCATCAATGGTACGTTCGATTACGCACGTAAGACCGCAAGACTGAGCTCACCCTTTGAGTAGAATCTTCATACCGCGACATTCTTACTGCCCTACCAAGAGGAGTTTCTTCTTCGCCATGCTGTAGCGCATTCCCCTATAGACCTTGCACGTGCTGAGCAATGCCAGCTGTGCGGTCACCATTCTCGGCATGCACGAAAACGACTTGGTATGCTGCCGGATTGTGGTTGCGTTATACGTGGAACATATTTCCTGTAGAGATTGCGCAAGCTTGACCAGCAGTTCGGCAGATGTCCAGTCTGTGGCATAGCAATGTGAAGGCGCTCGTGCATGATGACTGAATTAGCCGCTGAATGTATACTTAGGATATGTTCGACATTGCAAAAGTATACTCCAAAAAGATATCTATATAGCTATGTGCTTTAGTGACCACCAGCACGAAGCTGAAGTTCGTTAGCCTCTACTCGCCGCACATTTCCAGGCTTCACAACGTTTAGATGGTTCCAGAGCAGCTACACAAAGCTCAGAGATCCAGACTCTGTGGAACTCAAACTGGGATCACTCTCGCCCAGACATCAATTGGCGGTTTGATGGACAAAGAAGAGCGCGAAGCGAAGGAACAACGGTAACTATGGGAGAGCGGTGGAACGTGCGCGTCTAAATCTTATACGGTCAGCTGCGATGGTCCTTTGACGGATTCGACTTGTTTCCATCTCATTCTGCTCTCATACTCTTCATTACACACGAAGGCCTCTCTTTGACTCAATGGTGCTGTAGTCAATAGCTGACCAGCCCAGGGATATGAAAATGACGTCATCTCCGCCATTACTCTGTTCGGACACGATGAATCCTTCACAGCACACACGTGAAGGAGGACGCGTTGTTGATGCACTCGCTCTCTAACATCAGTGTTCAAGTACTACTCGGGAACCGAAGCAGACATGTAGGGTGGGGCATCAAAGCGCGCGATGTAGGACTAACGCGTTTGGGATCAAGCTTTGCTCGCTCCCAATATCTACCTTCTGAAAAAGCGCTATGCTATGCAATGTGGAAGTCATGATTTTATCATATAAACTATTGTTGTTCGGGAGCAACTTCAAAGATATGCAAATACTCATTCGTGGAACAACGCTTGACACGATCTCAAGTTGGTCTGAGCCCCCGGCTATTCTCAGGACAAAAGGCAGTGGCTATAAGACGATCATCCTATACCCTGCGGAATTAATCACTTCCAAACGCCCGCTCGCTCGAGAGCTGCCTCCCCACATCATTTGCGGTTGTCGCATTGACAAAGTAGCCGCCTCTACTGAAATTGGAGATAAATTGCAGTACGCAATGTGACCGAGCAAAAGCTTGTTTCGAAATGCTAAATGAAGTGGTCAAAAGCCAGTCGAATGCCGCGATGTTTCCTTGTCATCCAGGTCGCTAGTGTTCCCGTTCTACGTCCCGATGATTTATACGTCACTCCTTTCTGTCACTTTAGCAACGCTTTCTTTGATATCGCCGACTGTCAATGGGCGTGCGATTGAAGCTGTCGAGAAGCGACAAGATGCGTCGCATTGGATTAACACTTGGACCAGCATGCCGCAATTGGTAGAAGCGAGCAACATGCCGCCAGCGCAATTCGTATGGCAAACCCCTACACTATTCTAGATACATCTTCGTAATTCTAACATGATCGTAGAGTTCCGGAAGTGTTCTCCGAGATGCGACACTCCGCCAAACCCTCCACATGTCTGTCGGCGCCCCGAAGATCAAAATCACAATCTCCAACACCTTTGGTGGCTCTGATCTCCCCATAACCGCAGGTTCCGTTGGGCTTCCAGCAGGTGGTGCGGCGGGTGTTAGTGGCATTCCAGCCTCGCCACTGGCAGCCATCACTGTTGGCGGGAAAAGCAGCTTTACTGTGCCCAAGGGCCAGGTTGTTATCAGCGATGAAATTTCTTTCGAAGTCAAACCGCAGAGCATGCTCACAGTGAGCTTGTACAGTCAGCAGGGGCAGAGCGGAAGCAGTATCACTGGTCATCCGGGCAGTAGGACGACTAGTTGGTTTGTGAGTGGAAACAAGGTCAATACTACGACTTTCTCTGGAACTTCCAGTGTGCACTGGTATGTCAGAACTGTAATCTATGTAAAGAGGGGCATACTAATTGAACTACAGGTACTTCGTCAGCGCCGTTCAAGCCTACGTACCAACCAACACCAACTCTATGATGGTCCTTGGCGACAGCATCACCGATGGACGTGGTTCAGATGACAACAAGAACAACCGCTGGCCCGACCTCGTACTCGCCCGACTTCAATCTTCCAACCACACCAACGTCGCCATCTGTAACCAAGCTGCAGGCGGCAACACAGTCTTAAGCGGCGGTCTGGGCCCACCCCTCCTAACTCGCTACAAGCGCGACGCCATCGATCAGCCCGGCGTGAAATGGGTCATGGTCTTTGAAGGCGTCAATGATATCGGGGGCGGCGCTGATAATGCCGCCACGCAAACCTCCATCGGTGATGGCCTCATCGCTGCGTTCAAGCAGATCGCTGCTGATGCGAAGAAGGCCGGTTACACCACGATCGGTGGGACGATTACGCCTTTTGCGGGAAACAGCTATCAGGGTGCTGAGAGGGAGAAGACAAGGAAGAGGGTGAACAAGTGGATCCTGGAGAGTGGGAACTATGATTTTGCAGTTGATATTGCGGGTATGGTCGCGAATAAAGCGAATACCGAGCAGTTGGATCCGAAGTACAATGGGGGTGATGGGTTACATCCAAATGTCGCGGGGTATCAGGCGATTGCTGATGCGTTTCCAGTTGATATCTTCAATTCGTGAGGCAAATCGGGCTTAGGATAATACAATTCTTTGGTATAGCGCATCAACTTTATGAAACTTGGCCGCCAAAGGTCGGTACAAGACCATGATGATCCTTAGAACGTCTATGTAGATGTGAGGAAACCTGGATAAAGCCATCAAGATTGTCTACTCTTGATTTACAGCTCGCATATGTAGAACGCGGTGTTGACAGTGAGCCAACAGGACACGCCAGTCGCGCGCTGGCTACATTTGGCTAGCGTGTTTTGCGCGTCCACGCGAACGCGCCTGCCACTTTAACATGATCAACCTCCGCAACGTCAACGCCGCCGCAGAATACGCAGCATATCTACAACGCCATGATCCGCCACGACTACTCCCGCGTCGACCCCAAGCGCCGCGCGCAGGTCGACCCCAAGAGACGCCAATTCGCCAAAGCGGACTTTGAACAGCAGAAATATGAACACAGGCTCAACTTCTACGTCCTGCCTCCCACGGCAGAAATTACCTTGGACGAGTTTGAGACGTGGGCTATCGACAGATTGAAGGGTCAGTCTGTTGGCTATGTAGTCCTGAGCATTCGCTGACGATGCCCGAAACAGTCCTCTCCGAACTAGAAGCCTGCAGTTTCCGAAACAAGAGTCCAGAAGAGACGGCCGAATACATGAAGAGCATATTGGAAAAGTACCTCCCACTGCGATCAGATTCGTCGCGAAGTCAGAAATTACAGGAGGAGAGGCGGAGAGACCACTATTCACACTTCATCCTGCGCCTGGCCTTTTCCTCGACCGAGGACTTGCGACGGCGGTTTTCGAGACTGGAGACTATGCTGTTTACGCTAAGGTTCAAGGACGACGATTTACGAGAGAGGCAGGAGTTTGTAAGGAGCCTGAATCTGGAGTGGGAAGAGGTCAGGGAAGACGAGAAGAGGGAGCTGAGGGAGGACTTGCATGCTGCGAGTGGCATCAAGAAGGGCGAGGACCAGGAATGGTTCAAAGTGGACTGGGAGCGCGTCCCCGAGCTCGTGTCACAAAGAAAAGTCCTGCTGAAACGAGGAATGGCCTACGTCCCGCAACGAGAACAGATGAGTCTGGTAGTCGCCGAGTTCACCAAGAAGCTCGACGAAGCACTCGAGGTACCCACGCCGCCATCTCTATCCCCTAAGACAAGGTCACTAACAACTGTCTAGCTGACAGCACGCGCCCTCCCTCGCCTCGACGAAGACGACCGCCTTGCCCCCATACTCGCCCACCTCTCTCAATCCTTCACCGCCCCCGACGCCGCATACACCACCGCCGACGCCAACATCTCAGGCCTCAGCACCATAACCGCGGCTTCCATCGACACCCTGTCCCAAAACTTCCCCCTGTGCATGCGCAACTTACACATGACACTGCGCGACCAATCGCACCTGAAGCACTTTGGCCGGCTCCAATACACCCTGTTCCTCAAAGGCATCGGCCTGAGTCTAGACGAATGTCTCGTCTTCTGGCGGCGCTCCTTCAAACTGATAACAGACGAGAAGTTCCAAAAAGAATACAAATACAACATCCGACATTCCTACGGCGACGTGGGCGGCGACGCAAACAGGCGCGGACGCGGCTACACCCCTTACTCGTGTCAAAAACTCCTCACGGAGCCGCTACCCGGTCCGGGACAGTCCCATGGATGTCCTTACCGCACCTTCACGCCGGACAACTTGCTCTCGATGCTTCAGCGCGTCGGCGTAAACGACCGCGATGTGCTCAAAGTGGTCAAGGAGGACGTGGGCAAGCAGCGGTACCATGTTGCGTGCAACCGCGTATTTGAATGGAGTCACAAAAAGGAGATTAACAAGGTGAAGCAGGATGGGAGCTGGAGTGGGAGTGATTTGGATACCATTGTGCATCCGAATACGTATTTCAAGAGGAGTTGGTTGTTGAAGCATTTGGGGGATGGGAATGCGGGGGTTGTTAATGGGGCTGGGGGAGAGAAGATGGAGGAGTAGGGAGTGAGCAGCAGTGATGGATTGGAGTTTGGGTGCATAGGACAGCGCATGGTCATGAAGGTTGGGTAGGGTGTCACTGGCGTGTGGAGTGTGGCCTCTCTTAGTGGTGGATGATTTGGTGGCTTTTGCCCTGTTCAAAGACCAGCTTTTTTTCACGTCGATATAGCACTTTGATACTCTAGTACGCGTTCTATTGGCTGCGTGTCAGCATTACCAATTATGCTTCAGCAAGCACTCTTTGTCAACATATCTTTTCCCATGCCACCTCACATTACCCCCACGCCACTCGTTAATGATTGAAACAGAGTTCGTCCATTTCGCAACGAACATGCAGGCCTTGTTCGTGAAGGGGTGCCGTCTGGCCGGATGCGCATAGCCTTCAGTCGTTTTGAATTCACTGAGAACAAAGAAGATGATTGAAAGTTCCGCGCTTGATTAACGTGGTATGGTAGCTAATAATGTACACTTGTAGTCGGAAAGGCTTCGGCCTATCCAAGAATAACCCCAAGACATATGGTATCCAACCGGGCCATCCTCCATATGATCCCCAAACGCCAGCCCGCGACCCAAGATATGTGGGTCGCCAAAGCAAATGCATAGAAGAACAGCCGCTCTGAAGCAGTTCTCAACGAGTACATGAAAGATGAACATAGCAGTAGGCCATAGACCTCTGAGATGATTTCTTCTCCACGCTCATACCCAGAACTCTCTTCACCCCATGCTCAAAACGAAGCATATATGGCAGGCTAGTTTTGCGCCCCCCAACGCCGTCGATAAGAGAATCCCGTGGTATCTCGCCGCTCAGAACGCCCAAAACACCACCCATGCTCATGATAAGATAAAGCCCAGGTACTAATCATAACCATACAAGAAAATGCCGCTGAAATCGTTGCAAGAAAGGAAGTAACATGGACTGAACATGCGAGGAACCGCGAAATCAGTCCTATAGTACACTTTCGTAGAAGTCTGGTTGCAGAACAGAAACAAGTCGTCAGCGAATGACGCCCCAACTATCCATACTGCTAAGACCCCCAGTGCGCTCCTTCTTCTTGAACGCATTCCAGAATCGCAGAGTCTCATCGCCAGCACCCGTGACGATGACCTGACCGTCTGGACTCATGGCCAAGTAGAGGACACGGTAGGTATGGCCTGTCAACGAGACGACTTGTTGCATGCTTGGGTATTTCCAGACAATGATTTGGTTCTGACTGTAGCCATGTGTGGAGACGATTTCGTTGCTGTTTTTAGACCATGCTAGGTTGCAAACTTGACTTCCGGTGTCAAGACTGTTGATGAGGTTGGCTGGTGCGGTGGGTGATAAGGGGATGTTGGCTGTTGACGCAGCTGAGGCAGCAGCGGAGGCGGATGCCAGGGCTGATGCTGATGGACCGTTGGAGTTGACGAGGGTATTCCAGAATTTGATGGTTCGGTCTGCGGTACCACCACCGCTAGCAAGGAGACCACGCTGGTGAGGGCTCCAAGCAATGGCCTTGACAGCAGCTTGGTGTTCACTCCACTTGAAAGTGGGCTCGGCGTTGAGTTTCTCCCACACCATGAGCTTGTTGTCGTTGCCTCCAGAGGCGAGTTGTCCATCTTCTTGGTTCCACTTGAGACCACAGACTTCTTGCTTGTGACCGACAAGCTTTCGAAGCCATTGCTCTGGTTGTCGGACGTCGCGATGGTAGATTGTGCGGTCTCTTGATCCAGAAGTGAGGATGTGTTCGTTCCATGCAAGGGCGCCGACCCTAGCAGTATGACCTGTCATGGTACGGAGACGTCGCTGAGTCTGTGCGTCCCAGATTTGTACTTGACCTCGATTCGTGCCAACTGCAATGTGTGATCCCTGAAGGACATTAGCATGGACGGTATAATAAAAACAGCGACACTTACACGCTGTATCCAGTTGACACTTGTGACGGAATCGTCTTGTAGTTCGCAAAGCTTGGTGACGCGGCCACTACTTGAGTTCCACATGTAAACACATGAGCCGAGGCCTACTCCAAGGGTGTTTTGGCTACCCCAGTCGACGAGGTTGAGGTAGAAGTCATCAGCAAGATCCGGTGCATCCAAAACCTTGTATGGCACCTTGGAGACGGCACGGGCTTGGCGTTGGGGACTGAGAAGCATGCGCTGGCTGCTGTATTTGATTGGTGATAGGCTGTATAGATCTGAGCGGGCGTTGAGATTAAGGATGCCGTGCCGACTTGAAGGCGTCCGTGACGGAGTTGGCTGGCCCGAGTATGAGAAAAGATTTTTGTGCGGGGTTGACGGCGTCCCTGAAGGCGGTGGTAATGTAGCTGCAGTCCTGGCTGGGGGAGTATGTGAGCGTCCTGCGCCTCGCATGTTGGCACTGTCGGTCGGAGACAAACTCTGGGGAAAGGCTTGAGGCACGGAGCCCTCAAACATCTCTTGGCGGAGTACGGCGGAGTATGTGCGGTTGGCCTCTTCAGCTGCAAAAGGTCAGCAGTTGTATAGTAGGCGACTGTGGGTGCTTACTCTTCTGGAAATGCAGTTCATGGTGGGGAGTACGCCTGGCTTTGGACGGCGTCGCGGGCGATGCCTCATCGTGGAGGAGATTGAAGCTTGCCTGTAGATCTTGGCCTGCGCGATTTGGGATGAATCTGGAGACAAGTCAGTACGGTGGTTTCGATGTGACTGAGTATGACCATCTCACCTGTCGCCGTATATGCGCGGGCGCTTTCGGCTTGGGCTCGCTGTAGGCGTCCGCTCCCTAACTCGGCCTGCCTGCTCAATGTGACCAAGTGCCTTGGTCAAAGCGGCCGCGTCTATGGGTTCTGAGCTCCGATCGAGCGGGTTCGAGGGGAAGATCTGGTTACGCTTGTGGGAGGCGGTCGGAGGCGTCTTTGACTCGGGTGGTGATATCAGCGTCGGGGTTGCAATATCGTCGTCGAGTTGCGCATCCGTAGCAACTGTCTTCCCCAAGTCACCCGGTGGTGCGGAGAAGAATGCGCCGGGCTGTGCCTTGCTGTTGCTGCGTGTATGGACCATGGTACCAAAGAAAGCGATGTCGTCGTGGCGGGGTGTAGGCGATGACAGATGGCAGGTCGCAGTGTTATCCTAGGCGGCGGGATAATGGTCGCCTGAAACGAAGGTAAAGGTGGGAACAATGAGTTGAATGGCGCGGTGACGTCGAGTCGTGGTATTGTGATGATTGATAGCCCCTAAGTCGTTTGCCCTCCTCTTAACCAATGACAGGTCGTCGCGGCGCACAACAGTGCCAACAATAGATATGCCTTTTATTCGATTTGGGTGCGCATCGAGTCACGATAGTGGTGGGCAGGGTGGCCGTGGTGTTGGTGGTGGGCGCGCAACGGGCGGGGTGGGCGGCGGTGACCTTGTTGTGGTTGCGGGTCGGAGCTTGTATGCTAGACAGCCGCAGGGTGCTGGGGGAGCAACGAGAGACAGGCGGGCGCGCACGTAGCGAGAGTGGATAGTAATGGGCCGGATGCGGGCCAGTGTAAGCTGAATACAGGTGAAGGTGAAGTCGGTGTTGGGTTGATGGTCCAATTCAAGTCGCGAGTGAAGTGTGAGGAGTCGCCGCGACGCGCGAGGCAAGTGCCCGTCACGTCGTGGCTGCCATGTCGCCATGTTTTGATGTTCCCTTTCCTCTCGACGCGTTGGAGACGCCTCGTCCAATCAGCGCCGCGCATCGCCGCCGGGTGGAGCCTAGCGCTTGCTCCCGCCAGGCGCTCAACCGCCTCTCAATCGATACCCCACACCGCCCGCGCTCAGCTGGTAGACGTTGTGTCCAATCCTTAATGCTGCCATCATCCAAGCTGCGAATTACACTACTGCACTGCGCACCGACCTCACCCCTTGCTGTATCACATTCGACCTTCATCTCATCGCATATCCGGACCATGACGACCAAACCCTCTCTCAAAGCTGCCGAGGACTTCCTCTCCTTCGTCAATGCTTCGCCTACACGTATGTCGCATGCTGTCGTCATTCTGGTACATACTGACACCCAACAGCATTCCATGCTGTCAAGTCAGCAAAAGAAAGGTTAGAGAAGGCCGGCTTCAAGCAAATCAAGGTACGCATTCACTTCCATTCTTGTCAGTTGCGACAGTAGCTAACTCGGACCAGGAGCGCGACTCGTGGGCACCCACCCTCCAGCCCGGAGGCAAGTACTACCTCACCCGTAACACATCCTCCATCGTCGCTTTCGCTATCGGCAACAAATGGAAGGCCGGCAACCCCATCGCCATGATTGGCGCCCATACCGACTCTCCATGCCTACGCATCAAGCCTGTGTCTAAGCGAACAGGCGACGGCTTTACTCAAGTAGCCTGTGAGACATACGGTGGTGGTCTCTGGCACACCTGGTTCGATCGCGACCTCAGTATCGCAGGTCGTGCCATGGTACGAACAAAGGATGGCAACATTGAGCAGCGCCTGGTCAAGGTCGAGAGGCCCATCTTGCGGATACCCACTCTAGCCATCCATTTGGACCGCCAGGAAAACTTCCAGTTCAACAAAGAGACACAACTATTTCCTATTGCTGGCCTGGTCGCTGCAGAGTTGAACCGCCAGGGCAAGACCGAAGAGACCAAGGAGGATAGCAAGGACACAGAGACCGAGGGCCCACTCGCTGCCCCAACTGCAAGGCACCACCCCTACATCATCGACATCATCGCCGAGGAGGCCGGCGCTGAGCCAAGTGACATCGTAGACTTCGAGATGGTTCTGTACGATACACAGAAGTCGGTCATTGGTGGCCTGAACAATGAGCTCATTTTCTCTCCGCGATTGGACAACCTCATGATGACCTATTGCAGCATCGAGGGTATCATCAAGAGTCTCTCTGCATCATCCGCGTTAGAGAACGACTCGACCATCCGACTCATCGCATGCTTCGACCATGAAGAGATCGGCTCCCAGACTGCACAGGGAGCGGACTCAAACCTGTTGCCTGCTGTAATCCGCCGCCTGTCAGTGCTACCCGCCTCTGACAGCAACTCGGACAAGTCTTTTGAGAAGTTTGAAGCAGATACTGCTACCGCTTACGAGCAAACGCTGGCCACATCGTTCTTGATCTCCGCCGACATGGCCCACTCCGTGCACCCCAACTACCCAGCCAAGTACGAGTCCCAGCACAGGCCTGAGATGAACAAGGGCACTGTTATCAAGATCAATGCCAATGCCCGGTACGCCACCAACTCACCAGGTATTGTCTTGCTTCAGGAGGCAGCCCGTCGCGCGAAAGCGGCGTCTTACAATCCAAAGTCGGCCAAAGAAGGTGTCCCGCTCCAGCTCTTTGTTGTCCGCAATGACTCTTCCTGTGGTAGCACCATCGGCCCCATGCTATCAGCAGCGATGGGCGCTCGCACTCTTGATCTGGGTAACCCTCAGCTCAGCATGCACAGCATTCGCGAGACTGGCGGTGCGCATGATGTTGAACATGCTGTCAATCTGTTCGACAGCTTCTTCGAGAATTTTGAGGAACTTGAGAAGAAGATTATTGTGGATTGACTTGATCGCCCGAGATTGTGATGACCAATCTAGTCGAATATAGTAGACGAATAATAACGGCATGAATGAATGAAAGATAGTGTGTCAAGCGCAACAATGAATCAGAGCGTCTGTGAGTACCTTGTGTGGCCTTGCGACCCTGGGAACGATAGTAGGGTAGACCTGGACATTCTCGGTATGGTTCCGCTGCTGATCCCAGGGTCCACGCCAAGCACCCCACCAATGTCGGCTGTAGAGCGTCTGTTCTCTGACGCGAACCGCTGTTTTGACAACTGACATCATGGCACCTCAATTTCTGTCTGGCGACAAAAACGCCATCGACGGATTCTTGGATAGATTCGATGTACGTGTCCAGAAAGGACTGTTGTTATGCATTGTACTCACAAGACGTTCTAGGTCTTCCTGTTCGACTGCGATGGTATGCGCCCAACTTTTCGCCATGCGGCATGTCGGTTGCATTCGCAATTAAGGCAGCACTCGCATCGCATGTGAACATCTACTGATTGTGACCAAGGACAGGCGTCCTCTGGTCCGGCGATCACCTATTCGAAAAGGTCCCTGAGACGCTGGAAATGCTGAGGAGTAAAGGTAACGTATTCGCTCTCTACAGAAAGCGTACTTTATGCTGACCAGTTGCAGGCAAACAACTCGTTTTCGTCACCAACAACAGCACAAAGTCCCGAGCGGATTACAAGAAGAAGTTCGAAAAGCTCGGCATCCCCGCCGAGGTGGTACATAACGCGGAACCCTATAGCATAACACCGGCTGACACGCCAACAGGAAGAAGTCTTTGGATCCTCTTACAGTGCCGCGGTATACATCGCTCGCATTCTCAATCTCCCTGCGCCGAAGAACAAAGTCTTTGTGCTCGGCGAAAGCGGCGTGGAACAGGAACTCGATGCCGAAGGCGTCCCATACATCGGCGGCACAGACCCCGCCTACAACCGTGAATTCCGACAGCCAGAAGATTTCGAGGCTATCGCGAACGGCAGCCTGCTCGACCCCGATGTTGGCGTTGTGCTGAGTGGACTGGACTTCCACTCAAACTACCTCAAGACTGCAATCGCTTTCCAGTACCTTCAGCGTGGTGCCATATATCTCGCTACG
This sequence comes from Alternaria tenuissima, assembly GCA_004156035.1. NCBI lineage: Eukaryota > Fungi > Ascomycota > Dothideomycetes > Pleosporales > Pleosporaceae > Alternaria > Alternaria tenuissima. The sequence continues at coordinate 86,112 of PDXC01000022.1, read as the reverse complement.
AATATCGACTCTACGCTGCCAAATGCGCATACCTTGTTTCCAGGTGCTGGTGCTTCGGGCGCTTCGCTTGAGAGGGCTATTGGCAAATCGCCATTGTCTTTGGGAAAGCCAAGTCAAGCTATGATGGATGCCGTAGAGGGCAAATTTAAATTCGATCGTAGCAGGACCTGTATGGTGGGAGATAGGCTGAACACGGATATCCAGTTCGGCATCGATGGAAAGTTGGGCGGCACACTGGCTGTACTCACAGGTGTCAGCAAAAAAGAAGACTTTTTGGCCGAGGGTGCGACGACTGTTCCCACGGCCTATGTCAATGCGCTGGGTGATCTGCTGGGTTAGGGGGTGGCTCTCGCAGCTCAAGACCTGGGCGGAGTCGAGATTGCAAGAATATAGATAGGAATGGCATAGAAAAGATAGAATTGACATAGATGATCGTGCAGCATACTGAAGCACTCACGGTTTCCATCCAGTATCATCCAATGGAAACTAAGTGGAGCGCTCTGCGACAGCGAGACGCTAATCATCTTGGCAGAACGGACGCGAACGAACCTCTATATCAACGACTTTTCCGTCCAAGCTACCCCAGGCTTCCCCCTCCGTCATGGGCAGCATCTGGGGTAAGGCAAAGGCCGCGGTATACCACGCTCGACTGGGTATCCCGCGGGAACTTGCCCACAGATTCCGACACTGCAATTAGCCGGCAAATGACCCGAACGTCGGTGGTTACGCCGCTCAACTTGGAGAGCAGTTGCCGACAGCCCCACCATAAGAGAGGACATCGGAATATCGGAAATGTAACCGGAACGACGAGGGGAAGTTGCATCATCGCCCATATCACATTGCTCTCTTCCTTCACTCTTCTCACCTCCATTCTGCCACCTTGGAACAAACCTCATCTTGGAATATCTCCAGACCAACACAATCATGGCACCAGATCTATCCCAGAACAAGGCCGTCAAGCTCGTCGCCCACGCCGCCGCAAACAAATACGCAATCTGCGCAACATGCTGCTACAACGTCGAAGGCATCCTCGCATCTGTCCGCGCAGCAGAAGCCAAACGCGCCCCTCTAATCATCCAGCTTTTTCCCTGGGCAATCACATACGCCGATGGCATACTGCTCCATGCTGCGCGCGAAGCCGCTGACAACGCCAGCGTGCCTGTAGCTCTTCATATGGACCACGCCCAAACCCCAGAGATTGTGAAGAAAGCCGCAAACTTCGACAAAGGTTTCGACGGCATCATGGTCGACATGAGTCATTTTGACGATAACCTTGAGAAGACTGCAGAGCTGGTCAGGTATTGTAACGAGAGGGGAATCATCACAGAAGCAGAACCGGGAAGAATTGACGGAGGAGAGGACGGTGTGGGAGATTTGAGTGAGATGGGTCTCGAGGCTATTCTCACCACTCCGGAGCAAGCTGAGGAATTCGTCGCAACGGGGATTAATTGGCTAGCCCCTGCTTTCGGAAACGTACATGGGAAATACGGGCCCAAAGGTCCTCAACTGGATTATCCGCGGTTGCGCAATGTGCATGCCAAGGTGGGGGATCGAGTCGCATTGGTATTGCATGGAGCAGGCAAGGAATGGTTCCAGGAGAAGCTACTCAAGGAGTGCATCGAGTGTGGTGTTGCCAAGGTGAACATCAACGATGCGTTCAATAATGATTTTATCGATGTCATGAAGGAGCAGGCTGGTCTTACGCCTCTGACGGGGTTGATTGAGAAGGCGACAGATGCTATGCAGAAGAGTATTGAGAATTATATCGAGTGGATGGGTGGACAAGGCATGGCGGACAAGATTCAGCTGTGAAAGCAGAACTTGTGCATGGGGCTGGGGATATGTAACATCAGTCAAGGCATCGCTTCAAGTTGCTTGTAATAGATTCTTAGCATATCGAGTTGCGGTGTACAGGACAATTATGCGGCAAGCTGTTTGTTACGGCCGAATACTAACGGTTTTGCGACGGCCCGAATGGCTTCATGGCTAGTCTTGCGAACATACCTCAGTAGTATACAGATTTTGGTCATCGTACAACGATTACTGATCGAAGTAGTTTACCCCTGGGTCCAAGCGCTTCGGCTTGTTGAGCTAGCTGCCGACTAGTAAACTAGGCATCAAGAAAAGTTACCGTAGATAAGTAGTTCTAGGTGCCAAATTCAAAGATGGACAACGAGTTGAAGATTTCTCACAGTCGTCGACACCACCCATCCAGATTACACCTCATCAGACGTGAACATCATGTCTTCCAACTACTCCTTCCATGCCATCCCCATATACTGGGTCATTGCTCTGTACCCACACATGTACTCTGTACGCTTCCCTTTTCGTGTCCCTTCTCCAGTAATTTCCTGTTCTACTACTGACCATCGATGCTTCCTAGCAAATGATCTTCAAGAAGGGTGCAAACGGCCAACTCGACAACGCCAACCCTCGTGGCGCCTCCACACTAGAGTTCTACCGCAAGTGCTGTCCCGGTCCTCTATACACGAAAGCCGAGCGTGCGGAAGCATGTCACAAGAACAACATGGAGAATGCGCCGTTCTTTATCGGAGCGATATTGGCGGGCAATCTGGCGGGGTTGGATTCGGGTATGTTTCACTCTCATGGTTGTTCATCGATCAATGACGACAAACGACAAGACATTGATGATATGTCAAGATCCGAAGAGGTAGAAGCTAACCAGGATAATATAGCGACGATGAATACTTTAGCGGGAGCCTATATCGGTCTTCGCCTCGTGTACAGTTTCATGTACGTCAAGATTCAGACGAATACGCCGAGTTACTTGAGGAGCGTTACGTGGACTGCGAGCGTGGCAGTCTTGATGACCATGTTCGTGAAGGCGGGGAACAAGATGAACTCGGCTTTAGGGCTGTGAGAGGTTTGAGTTTAGAAAAGGTTGTCGAGAGAGGTTGCAAAGAAACGCACACACAATGATTGAAACTTGTTATACCAGGATCGGATACGTAATTGCAATATCTCAGTTAGAAGAAACATAGCCGCCCTTTGTAAAATGAATGTTTCAAAGAATTATGACACCCTCCACATCTTCACCTTCCACGCCCCCTCCTCTCTCTCGCCAACCTATCTTCAAATTCGATAGTTCACTGTGGCCAAGCACACAAACCCCCACAATCACTCCCACCATTCAGCGGATCACAGTCATCTCTCGGATCATCAACACAAACCTGACCCGGTATATCGCACTCGAATCCTGCAAACCCACCACACAGCTTCTCCCCGACGCAGATACCCAGCTGGTCACAGGCGGGACCGCAGGAACCCGGTTTGAATGGATCGGTGATGCAGATCTGACCCGCAGGACAGTCGAGGACTTGGCTTGCACGACCGCCGCCACAGATTTGATTGGTGGGGGTAGCCTGGCGGGGAGTGATGGGCGAAGGAAGGGGCACGGGGGTGATGGGTACGGGAAGCGGGACGGGTGTGGCCGTGATGGTCAAGAGAGTGGAGATAGGGTAAGGTGGACAGACCTGACCTATCTGTTAGTCGGTTGTCATCACTACAAAAGCGAAAACAAGATTCATACCTGAAGAAGAGGTTTCTTGCCACCACACAGCTCGTAACATCTTTCCTTGGCAGCATTCTGACAGTAGCAAGATTCAGGCCAAGTCGAGATGCAGTTTACCAGAGGACATTCGCAAGTTGGAGGAGGTGAGGCTGGGGCAGTCACAGGCTGTGGGTCTGCCACACGCGCTTCGACCGAAGGAGCATTCAGAGGAGGGCATTGCGTTGGAAACGGTGGCGCGGGACCGCCGCACTTGTCGGAGCACGCTTTTGCTGCGTTGTAGTCGCAGTAGCAAGAATCGGGCCAGACCTGAGGGCAAAAATGGGGACCAGGTGCGCAGACGCAAGCCTGGGCTTCTGGCTCGGGTATGGGCTCTGGTGCTGGAGCACGAGCGACCACATTGTCTACAGCAGTGCAGTCCTGGTAGACTGGCTCTATACCACCGCATTTCTCGTAACATGCCTTGTCGGCATCATTGCGGCAATAACAGCTCTCCGGCCATGACTGGATGCATACAACGTCTTCGCATACACAAGTATCTGCCTGTGGCTCCGGTAAGGGGAGCGGCTCGGGTACAGGCTCTGGGGCACGAGTCTCGACGTCAGGAAGACTGCAATCTTGATACATCGGTTCTGCGCCACCACACTTCTCGAAACAAGCTCTCGTCGCGTTGTTACGGCAGTAGCAACCCTCCGGGAAAGAAAGGACGCATATAACCTCTTCGCACACACAAGTCTCTTCCTGCGGTGCCGGAACTGGGACTGGAGCTGGAGCTGGGACTGGCTCAGGTTCGGGAGCTCGAATGTCCAATTCATCAATGGGGAGAGTGCAGTCCTGATAGGTTGGCTCTTCTCCACCGCACTTCTCGAAGCACGCTTGAGTAGCGTTGTTGCGACAGTAGCAGCCCTCGGGAAAGGAAAGAACGCAGAAAACTTCTTCGCAAACGCATGCCGTAGGAGCGGGCTCTGGTATGCTGACTGTCGATACTGGAAGGCGAGGGCAGTGCTGCCATTGTTATGAGCTACTTGTTTTATACGTGTGCTGCTTTGGCTTACCAGAATGCGTGGAGTGTAGTCAGGGCATTTGGCCTTGCACGCGTATTCTCGCTCGTTGAGGCACTTACACGATTCCTGGACGATCTCAGCAATGACACGACGGCCAGAAAGAAACATCAGATACATACCAGTGCACCAATAGCAGCCGAGCAATCCGGTGGTGGGCACGTCGCTACACAACTATCAGGCTGTAAGTCTTGCGCCAGCCCAAGAGCGCAGCCAAGAAGAGGGAGAAAGGCAAAAAAGAGCTTCATCTTTGACAATAAGATTACCGCTGAGAAGTAGAAATGTGTTGATGTTATAGTATGCGCGAATGTTCGTCTAGTGAGGTCCAAGTCGGCCCTGATATATACTAGGAAACCACGTGGGAAGCCCTGGACCGGAAAATTAATCTGACAAGAGTTCCAACATGCTACTCATCTTACAACCTTTGGCCAAGAAAAGCCCCTCAGACGTGCCAGAGTGCTCGAAGAGAACCAGACTGCGCCTTCCGAAGCCACCAAACTTTGCGGTCTGGCGAACACGAGTTGCCAGCTGCACACCAGATTGCTTGGCGGACATTTGGCAACGTGCGCCTTCTGGTATATGATGATGATGCATTTCTCGGATGGGGAAGTACTGCCCAGAAGCATATGAGACAGCCAACAGTGTAGTCAGACGGGGCAATGTAAACATTTGTTTATGATCCGGTCGTTGTCTTGCGGTGTATGAGAGTTTTCTTCAAGACCAGTAATGAAGCGAAAAGCGACAACATCATACCAGGGTTCATGCCAGACAAGCTTTTCAGGTAGCACAAATCATGCAGTCTGCTGCGGAACATAGATCATTGTGAAGTGGCTTTCGTATCCAGGCACCATTGCATGTTGTACTGCAAGCCAGTTGTCATTTGTTTCCCGTTGTGTCCAACGGGACGTAGATTGAACGGAGACTCTTGCGGCTGAGAGACACGACAGCTTCGTTTGTGTATATTACGCGCTACAGACCCAGACCGGGTAATAAGTCGAGGGTTCCCGGGTTTTCAATCTCTCAGCCGGGATGTCGTACGCCTTCCCGCTCATTTTACCTTGTCTCGGGGTGATCTGACGTGGCCTGGCAGCGAATTAGATTTGTGGAGTCTGCTGATGGTGAGAAGTTCGCAGCATTTGACGCATTGGGTCGGGCGGGTCCTGAAGCTCACTTGCGGGGAACCAGATGAGCAAACAAATGTGGTGAAGGCGACGAACCGGTGCGTGAGTAGAGACAGTATGGAGCTGCGGGATGACTTACGCGGAACGCTGACGCCAAGACACTAGGCCATTGTTCTTGCCAACCAGGTCATTGGATCCGAAGCCGGACCTCCCGTAAGATGTGAGACCACGGCCGTTTTCACTGACAGGCCTGTACCAAGTCTAGGCACATTCAATCTGTCCAAATGCAGCTGGATGCTCTGACCACGAGTAGACAGTCAACATCAAGTGCTTTTAGAACACAGCATTTACCTATAATAGTTTCCACACCACACATCAAAGCACAAGTCCAATAAGATCGCGAAAACGCTTGGGCAACAGTAAGACGTCAAGGAGATATACTGCTTGCTAAAGCAGGTTCCAGAATCTGTGAAAAGGAGTGACTGTTTGATTGAGTAGAGCGCGCAAAGACTGTCTACTGTTATGCCAAGGCGTTGTCGAATAGGCCGTGAGCTGACGTATAATCACATCCAAATGCAACGCCGTTGTGCTTCCCAAGGGTATATCCCATCTATGCATCCAAAATCCATCATGTTAGAACGTAACTCATGAGTAGTGAAATCACCGATTGCGGTCCACATCTTCAGGCGGAGAGCGTCGCTGTAGGCCGGTGTTCGATCGAACAGCATCGACTCCACGCCATACTACCGTAGAAACTGAAGAAGCTAGCTCCCGCAACGAGGTGCCACCTTCTGCTGCCCGTGGAATCTCTCCTGAAGCCCGCCTAGAAGTGGCTGCGGACCAACCAGGCTCGACGTCGTCATCAACCAAGGATGAATCCGAGGGTGCAGACCTGGACATTGGCACAGGCCGTGATGCAGAAGGTGACTCGTTGCGAGTCTCAGCTGCTTCAGTTTGTACGTCTTCTTCGCTAATGGAGAGTCGAGGTGAGCGTGTTGGTGATGCTGACTGTAGCCGATCATGCCAGCTGCGACTCAGAGAGCGTACAACATCGCCTTTACAGATGGGGCATGTTCGCCGGCGCGTGACGAGCCAAGGGGTGCTACTCACGTCAGATTGGAACCGTCAAAAGCTGGGAGGTGGATACTTACATGCAATCCGCATGGAACTCGTGACCACACGGGAGGCTCATGACTTGACTTACTCCGTCGACGTACTCCTCTAAACAGACGACGCATTCTCTTTGGCGGCCACCATAGCGTCGTCTCCACGCCGCCAGACCTGATTCTTTCTTCTCTTCCTCACGGTCACGAGACGCGTGCTGTACAGATGTTGAAGTGGCCGGCGTCTCTGATACCGTAGTTGAGCGAGATCGAGGTTCTGGTGATCTTGACCGAGTGGATGAGTGCTGAAGTAAGGGTGTGGTTGGGGACGCCGCGCTAGGCGTGGCTGAAGACGATGAATCGCTAATGGTCTGATAGGTTCTGACCGGCAGGCGTTCCACAACAGACTTGGGCGCTCTCCAACGACGACGTCGAATGCGAGACCGGAGAAGAAGGAGAGCGTATACGACAGTCAGTGTGACCAATGGACTGACAACGAGCACGAGTAAAGTATCGAAGAAAGGACTGCTTGAAACGTTCGTGGGCGTAAGCGTGACCCATAGACCTTGGTGATAACTAGTCGTGGGGGATGTCTTGATAATGCCAGAATTTGCGTCGATTATCGAGGTAATGCTTCTGGTGCGCGCGCGCCTGGACGATCCTGACGATACTGTGTCGTGCCTAGAGCCTGACCACCAGGTCCAGAGCTTCTTCCCACCGGTCTTTGTGTTCGCTGGGGTATATTCGCCACTACCGGGCAAGGCATTACTATCAGTTTTGGTACTCAACGGGGTGGCGCTAGCTGCTGTGAGTGCTTTGCTCGTCGATGCAGAAGGAGGCAATAGGTCAGGATCCCGCCAGTCGTGTTCTCCGATGATAAAGCCGTCTGCAGCTCTGGTGGGTGTCGGAGTGGATGCTGTCGATTTGGTCTTGATGGGCTTTTGGTCGTCTTCCCAGTCGCTGATTTCGACCCATTCAAGATCGCCGCTATTCGGTAGTCTCCGACTGCCAGCTTTCGGGGAACTATCGCTTGTCCCGAGACCAAATACAGACAGGAGCGAGTGCAGCCAACCAGCATGCTCACCAGTTGTAGTCTTCTTGCCAGATGTCGATGGGTGCTTCTTTCCTGGGGCCGCTGTTGGTATAGTTTGTAGCGTCCCGGAAGGTGTCGGACGGCTTTCGGCAGTCTTGTCAGATGCTTGTACAGAACTCGAGAGCATTCCATCGGCCGAGAGAAGCGAAGACAAAAGATGTGCGGTTGTGTGTGAAGTAAATAGGGATGGAATCGTGATGTTCGAGGTGTCTCCTTTGGCGTACATTCGAACGAGGGCACCGCCGCGCACATCGTCACCCACTATAACAGCTGCACCGCCACGTGATTGTGCCCACTGCACTTTAGCCAAAAATCCACAGCCTCCTCGCTTGAGGAGGACAACCTTGCCAGCGATCTCGGCACCCTCCTGGAGGGACTGGATATCGGCATGTTTGGATCCTGACGTCATGCGCGTGCCAGAGAGGCCTGCTTGCAGGTGGTCGTCTGTGCCATCGTCTGTAGTGGCGGTCTTAGTGTTGTCGTCTCTGGCTCGACGGTTCTCTTTCCTTGAAGGCAAGTCCCTGTCCGGCATGGCACCCTTTGCTTTATCTTTGACATGACCAAGCGGCTGCGAAGCGCTGACAAGGTCATCGCTGCCGTCTGGCCAACCCGGGACGTCGCTGCATCCTAACTCGCCCGCAGCACCTAATGTATCATCTCCAAAGCCACTACCGATCCATAGCGGACCACTCAAGCCCTCTTTAGGTAGTGCTGGGCCAAACGCGGCAGGTCTGGCAAGGAAAAAAGTCGAGTTATCGTCGGTCAAACTGATGATAGCAGAGGGCGGAAACAAGGAGCTGGGCGACGTGAAGGAAAACAAGGCTTTGTAACTGCCCTGGTTCGATGCAACAGATGCTCGCTCCTGCGCTTCATCCTGTGATTTGCCTACTATCATATATAGAAGCAGCGTAACGGCTAGTAGGGTCGTGGATAGCGACAGCAGCAGACGGAGTGGACGCATGTTTGCGGAGGCAGCCGGCGGCGGCGGGAGAGGTGGAAAGCGACAAAAGCAGCAGAATGTGCTGGATATCTAGGAGAGTTGAGGCATCGACTGAGGTCAGGAGACAGACGCGACGTGGTCCCGTTTGAGGTGGGTCACGCGGGGCGGATCGAGAGTGAAGGGTAGGAAGCAATGGATGATGCGGTAATAACACACCCGCAGGCGGGCAGGTCGTCACTACTTGTGTGGCGCAAGGCGATAAATGGCGCACATGTGCAGGAAGGCTTGTCGCAATGAGGGCAGATAGGCAGGAAACGGGCTGAAGAACAAAAAGTGGACAAGGACGTGACTGGGAGTGAAAGACTGCAGGTGGCCGGAGCCCGATGATGTCGTGATGGTTCCGGGACCCTGGTGGAAACGCGCGTGACGGACGCCAAGCATGCTGCTCCCCGCAATCGACTATGCTGGAAGCGTCAGCGACACCAAAACATCGCGTCAGCCTTATCGTGTCTTCCGTGTCAGTGGGTGAAGCTGGAGTTGTGCGACAGAAGACGACAACGTCACGGACAAGGTAAAAATGCCAACGCGTCTGTGACATGCATGTGGCTGCTGCGGCGCGTATCTCTTCAATGATGAAGATAAAGGTGCAGTAGCCTTCGCATGACCGTCTACAGAGAGCAAGAGGTTCAAAAAACCATTGCACAGACAAAAGGCGTCGAGCTGAGGTTGCTGGACATGTCCGCTCTGACAGACACTCACTCCCAGTCACTCCTTCCTCGTCAACATGCCCGCATCGCTCTTGACTTTTGCTTTCCTCAGAACTCAGCATCGACTGGCAAGCACGTCCGTCAACCCTCGACGTGCCTTTGACTTTTGCCCCTTCCCTTTCCTATCGTGCCATCATGCTGCTCCCATCTTCTCCCTCGCTCGTTCAACTTTTTACTTTACACCTTTCACACCTTCAGCTCCTCATACACCTAGTCATCAGCTTTCAAACTTCCCTACAGCCCTTTTCCTAGTTGCTACATTCCTAAGCTCTACCTGCTCGGCTGCCAATCTCAGGCCGCGTCTTTCTCACCTACCTGACCTATTAAACAGTCCTTATCGTACGTGTTCCGCTTCAGTCCCTCACAAATACGAGCTTACACTGGCATCCTTCAGTGGCACTCATGAACCACCAGCGCCCCTCGGAGAGCTTCATGGTCTTGCCAGGCATGAAGCCCAGGTACACAGAGGACCCCAACCGCCCTGGAGAGACACGCCTAGCTGGTTTCGCATGGCTACCCAATAGGGCTCGCCACCTCTTCATCTCTTTCCTGGGGGAATTAGTCGGCACCTTCCTCTTTCTTTTCTTCGCCTTCGCAGCTACACAGGTCGCGAACAATCTTCGAGGTACCCGATCCATGGACGTCGGATCATTGTTGTACATCTCGTTGGCGTTCGGCTTCTCCTTGGCAGTCACTGTCTGGGTCTTCTTCCGCATCAGTGGAGGCTTGTTCAACCCCGCTGTGTGTTCTATCAGGCGAGTCAACTCGGAAGCGACCGCTAACATGACCCAGGTCACCATCGCCATGGGTCTTGTTGGAGCACTCGGCTGGATGAAGGTTTTGCTGTTGATCGTTGCGCAATTACTCGGTGCCATCGCTGCTGCCGCTGTTGTGTCCGGGCTGTTTCCAGGGCCACTATCTGTGAACACCACCCTCAGCCGTGAAACATCTATCACGCGAGGCCTGTTCATTGAGATGTTCCTGACCTTTATGCTCCTCCTTACCATTTTCATGTTGGCGGCAGAGAAGCACAAAGCAACCTTCATTGCCCCGATCGGCATCGGACTAGCATTATTCATTGCTGAGCTCGCTGGTAAGCGCCTGCCGACTCTGCCAGAAATACCCCGATGCTGATACAAATAGGTGTTTACTTCACGGGAGGCTCCTTGAACCCAGCTCGTTCTCTCGGACCTGCCGTTGTTACCGGCGTATGGCCTGGATACCACTGGATTTACTGGTTGGGTCCTATCCTCGGCGCCATCCTCGCAGTCATCTTTTACCGCCTGATGAAGATGCTCGAGTACGAGACTGCCAACCCCGGTGCAGACCACGATGGCCGTGAAGCATACCATGAGCATGGAGTTGGCAGGAGCTCTACTCAATATGAGGTTTCTGGTGGTGAGTTTTCAGCGCTTCCATTAGGGCAAAACTGAACACTCTACAGCCCGCCATGCGACTGACGGGGCCGACGAGCGTGAACAAGTAAGGAAGTTGCGGTCCAGCTTCATGCTGCCAACCATGATTCAGCGCCAACAGATGCCATCCCTTGACACAATGTCGACAGCTACAGGCTACGTCGAGAAGCCCGCGATACCGATGCCAGCACACATACAGACGTTCGACGGCCATCGATCCGATGTTGTCAACCATTCCGAAGACCGTCCACGTGCCCACCACAAGCGCGGCTCGTCGCAATACGAGATGTCATCCGACTCCAGCTACCGCAACGGGCCGAGTGCGGAGTCAGGCAGCTCAGAGTCTTAGACCGGCTCATCAAACAGCTCGAGCTCACGGTCTCGCCGTTCGCCAAGCGCATAGAATGACAAGTCGCCGAAGAAGGGTATCTTCGACGGCATATTCTACTGGCCTTGCTGCTTCTTGCCACACTTTATCCTCCAGGTCTGTTTCTGTCCTCACACGTAAATAGCCGCTGGTGCTTATCGGTGTGGTGAGTGTTTGAGAAAACAGGGTGGGTATCGCGGTGGTTCGCTACATAGGGTACCTCTTCTGTTCACCTATGGTTTAATACATCAATTCTCGACGTAGATCGAGGGTGTACACTTGAAACGCACTCCCATTACCCACAGATTTTCTAACAGAGTTTTCTGATTCGGCTTACCGCTGCGCCCATCGGAAAGGCTTCTTGACTGCCATTAATGGTATTGGGACCAAATATACAGATACCTACCTTGAGCCGATTTGATGGAAGGCTTCATGCTACGTCGACTATGAGTTGCATCCCAGATGTCGTCCTCTAAGCTTCAGTCGGTTGGGCAGAATACGCGTTCGTCCTTCGAAGGGGCCACTAAAGCACTTCCACACGCCATAATGTCTCTGGAAGATCTTCATTAGGGTTTTATGGCCCAAGCTCGCCAGTTACATCGTTCCCGAGAAAGGCAATCCATGGCAGAGTGCAAACTGCAATGCGACGTGGATGCACAAGTCCCTTCGAACCACGACTCCCACTCACTATGATCGTGACTACAATTGGATGTTGCAAATGTTGTTACGCCCCTCTTTCCATTGAATTTAGTGGAGGGGTAATTGACAAAGCGTTCTTCTTTCGCCAACTGAGGAGAGATGGTAGAAGATGGTCTACTTCTCCACTCGCAGTAAATGTGGCGATGATGAGGCTCAGGACTTTGCGATTTGCCAAAGTCCTAGCAGCCCGTTCGTTCTTTGGTCTTCATCCATCACGTCTTTACGTACCATGCAAAAACATGAGAAACTCTTTCATTGTGTTGCTATCCACTTTAGTATACACAGTCCATTCCACCTGGTATACCACTCCACCGTCGCTCGCCTCCATCGAGAGTAAAATCGTCGTTTCGTCGTCGCAAATGGGTGCGGGCGTGGGTGCGCGGTATGTTCGAGACACCGACCAGTTTATTGAATCAGAGATGCCGTCAAAGCGTCCGTTATGTAACAAGGTGTGTGTGCCGAACGCGGAAGTCATGCGGCCACATCCACATCTACCAGCGAACCACTTGAGCCTCCCGAAAGAAGAGAGTTCAAAGGCGGATGTGGAGAGCCGCTCAGCTGATACACGCTAGGCTTTCATCATCTAGTCGTTCTGTTAGTATGCGCGCGACAGTCAGAATGGCGTCGCAAGGTGGCTTACATGTTATAAACTGGAGGGATAGCGAGAGGAAGTGGGCGTGGGTGCTGGAAAGCTTTTGAAGCTTCTGCAGCGTGGTCCGAGCGGACGCTACCTCGGTTTGGGCATGGTCTTGATCGTGGCTTGGCGCGTCGTTGAGGCATGGCTGCCAGATTCTCATGGACATCAGAGAAATTGTCACCATTGTCAGGGCTCGGTTCATCACTTAGACTTACTATGAGTCTTTTGCGCGCTTCCCGGTACGTAGTGACTCGGGAGAGTAGCATTCGCAGCTCCTACGCAGAAATTTCCAAATTTCGTCGCACATCTCATCACGGGACCACGCCAAAGTGTGTACGGTCATCCTTAGGACATGCATACCGGAACTTTGCAAGCTCGCATGATTCTGCGCCCGATGATCATCTGAAGAAGACTCTCGACGAATTCAAGGCTACCAGTGGGTTTGCAGCACCTTTGCAGAGCCAAGCGCTTACCAGATTGCAGTCCGTCCATCCTCATGGGATTCACTGAACTCAGCATGGGCAAATGTACGGCAGCTACACCAGCTTCTTGGAGAACAGATTGAACTCGTTGGCTACATCGGTACAAGACGGGATGTCAGCCAAAAGCTCTCATTCACCATGCTCCGAAATAAAAACCAAACATTGGTTATTCAACTTATCTCAGGGGAAGAAGACGGTGAACTCAGTACAGTAGATGCACATGCCTGTTTACGATCGTTGAAAGAGTGGACTCCTGTTCTTGTAAGAGGAAGGCTCAAGGAGCGTCCACTTTCCAGGCACAAGTTCGTCGACGGCATCAAGTTGATCGAAGCTCGCGAGATTGTTGTGCAGCACGTGCAGCCCCTCAACGACATTTCCGAAGACATCATCATCAAGAATGACACAGTGTTTGGTCCAGACCAACGCCATCTGCAGCTTCGTACAAACAAAGAATTGCGCGAGGATATCCTTACGCGGGCGAAAGCCATGTCGCGGGCAAGATTGCACCTTAACCCGGGGCAATGGAGGGAGATTGAGACGCCCATACTTTTCAAGTCGACACCTGAGGGCGCAAGAGAGTTCCTCGTACCAACACGACAGAAGGGCCTAGCATACGCATTACCACAAAGTCCACAGCAATATAAGCAAATCTTAATGGCGTCTGGCATCACAAAATACTATCAGTTCGCTCGGTGTTTTCGAGACGAGGACTTGAGGGCTGATAGGCAGCCAGAATTCACTCAGGTCAGTACCATGCACTGCACTATCAAGCCGTCGCTAATCGTGGACCAGCTCGATATGGAGATGTCCTTCGCTAACGAAGAAGATGTCATGAACGAAACTGAGGACCTTCTCAGACAACTCTGGTACAAAGTTCTAAAGCAAAAGACACCAGAAAAATTTCAGCGGATGAAATATCAGACTGCGATGGCTCACTACGGATCTGATAAACCGGATCTACGCTACGAATCAAAGGTATGTTAAGATGCCGTAACATGATCACTGCTTTCGACTAACGGCGCGTAGATACATACCATCACTGAACATCTGACACCAGATTTGATAGGGAAAATCACCTCGCTACAGGATCCGGCAGTCGATGCTATCAAGATTTCAATATCTGAAGATCCCAAGGTTACCCGCAAATTCGTTTCCAGCTTCCTCGACAGTCCCGATGGGAAGGTATATCTGGACAATCCGGACGGCCAACCAGGTATCTTCATCGGGGATCTGTCGCAGCCCATGCAAGGTCTCGGACCTTTAGGCCGCCAGTACGAGATGGAAGGTCCCGAATCTCTGAAGCCGGAGAACGGGGACCTTCTCATTCTTCAAGCGCGTCCCAATGTGCCATTCTCTGGTGGCTCAACCATGCTGGGAAACTTGCGTCTTGCTCTCCACAAGGCAGCTATAGCGCAAGGCCTGATGGAAGCGCCGGCGAAAGACGACTTCAAATTTGTCTGGATCACGGACTTTCCATTATTCACACCGTCGAGTGACAGTGAACCAGGGCAAGGTGGCTCAGCAGGCTTCTCATCGACCCACCACCCTTTCACTGCCCCAAAGCTACCCGAGGACGTTGACAAGCTACTCACAGATCCTTCTTCCGCGGTAGCAGCGCACTACGACATTGTCCTCAACGGCGTAGAACTTGGTGGCGGTAGTCGCCGTATTCACTCCGCCGCTATGCAAGAATTCATCTTCAAGGACATTCTCAAGATGAAACCTGAGCGTGTAGAGGACTTCAGACATCTGCTCGACGTATTGAGGAGCGGATGTCCACCCCATGCAGGTATTGCGCTGGGATGGGATAGGCTGATGGCCGTCATGTGTGGACGCGATAGCGTGAGGGACGTCATTGCTTTCCCGAAAAGTGGGCGAGGCGAGGATATGTTGGTCAAGAGCCCGAATCGGATGACCGATGAGCAATTGGCTACGTATCATCTGAGTTTGAGAGACTAGGTCGAGAGGTGGACTTGTCAAATGTACGATAAAGATGTTCAACATGTATTAGTACTGTCAGGTGCATGAGCTATATGTCGATTGGGTTATAAAGTTCACCACTCTATCCGTGCCACTCCAAGTACGAAGTTTGGAGCCTCGACAGTCTCTGTTGTAAGGCACTTCAAGAACACGTAAGACAACAATAATGCTAGATAATAAGTTGCAGTCGGACGAGGAACACTGCAATGCAGTCATACTTAAAACGAGTGTGATAGGCTGTCGATCCTGGGAACAGCAAACATTGGTTCGTTGAACGAAAGGATCACTAGCGCTTACCTCGGGGTAAATGTCCCTCTACGGAAAACTGAACAACATCGTTGATAGTAAGATGCCCGTTTGAGGCAAGAGTCAGGCATGTTTATATTACATCAAGGCTGATATCGTGTAGTGCATGTAGGGGAACGCTGAGGTGCCGGGACAATGGAGCTCGAATCTACAATGCAATGCTTTTTGATACTAACTATGATGCTATATAAAGCGACATGCACCCTCTGTCAGTTGTTAGCGCAAAATCTCCTAGTCTTGCGTGAGCCCATTGTCGCTCAAGAGCCACCATTCTTTTCCCTACTGCCATTATGGAACAGCCCGAGTTCCAGATACCGGAAGAATATGCATCAAAAGTGACCCGAGTCGAGTCCAAGGACAAGCGAACAGATGCTGAGATCCTAAACACCTTGATGACACATGCGCCCATCACTTCTGAGAAGAATATCTGGACCTACTGGCATGCCGGCGTCCAGAACATGCCCAAGTGGACACAACGCAACATCATCAACTGGGTGCGCCTCCATGGCCCCGAATGGACAGTTCGCGTACTCGACACAGTACCAGACTCACCGAATCACGCATTGACTTGGATCGCGACTGAAGATCTTCCGGAAGCATTTGTAAAGGGTACGATGACAGGTCCATACGTAGGGCCTCATAGCGCCGACTTTCTGCGTGGCGCAGCACTGTACACGTACGGCGGAGTCTGGATGGACGTTGGTTGTATCCTTTTCCGCCACCTCGATAGCGTATGTTGGGCCCAGCTTGCGGACGACACAAGTCCATTTAGCGTTGCTGCGCCACTGATATACGGACAATTTATTGCGAATCACATCGTGGCATCTCGCAAAGGCGACGAGTTCATCAGGAATTGGTGCGTTGACTCACTGATGCATCCGTAAGATGATCCATTATACTGACTTTGAACAGGCATCTGATCTTCTTGGAGCTATGGAAAGGACGCACTGACTATTCCGGCGTATGTCAGTCGCCCCTGATTAACTTCATCCAAAAGTTGGATTTTGAGGAACTGGCCGAGGCGGGGTATAGGTGGGATTGGAAATTGGATGTGCAGACGATCATTGGATACATTGGACAAGTCTTCGCCTGGATGCGTTTGACGTGGCTGCAGGAGCCCAATGGCGGCTTCGATGGCGTCAACTACTGGGCTAAGAAAGTCTTACTGTGGAACGCGCTTCCTGAAGACTTCCCTGCTGAGACAACCATCGGATTCGATGGGGCGGATATTCTCAGATTCTTTGCTACGAGGCTAGACGCTGTTGGAGATGACGCAGGACATGAGAAGGCGAAAAACGCAGCATGGAACATGATAACACAGAGTGTGATGCAAAAGATCACTCATGGTAAGGAGCTGTGCCATAAGCCTCATTGTGGTACGTTGCTTGACCTTCCGGAAAATGAAGGTAAGGATATGGCGCCGGGCACTTTCGGAGAGCTGCTGCGCTACGGGAGTGTGCACTTGGAACAGACGAGAGAGATGCACTACATCGAGGCAGCTGTTGTTGAGTCCGAGTTGATACTTCGGAAAGGACTCCTAGAGGTGTAAACGGGAAGTGCACGTGTCTCGAAAATCTAGGCGGCGATGAAGTAGCCCATTCGATGTCCTCGTGTCATCGGTAATCAACGTAGAAAACCCGAATATTGATGGGTGCCCAGATTGAGGCAGTGCAAACGATAGTCTTCTAGGCTTCATAACAAGACTTGTGTTCAGATGAGCAGGTAATCCAGACCATCAGCTCGGCGGCGACAAGGGGTCAGTGCGCGTGATGACATCACACCTTCCGTCCATGGCTTCTCCGAGGATAAGCCAAGACAGGTACGCTTGTAAATCGCGCTTCCTTTCCGCCGCCAGCAAGCTTGGGACACTATTGTCATCTGGAAAAGCTGTCTGAGTCTCGACAGAGGACGGCGGCTCCGATTACGAAGATGATGCGCCACAGCCACTGCGCCACAGATCCAGCCACAGGAGGGCGAGGGCTGTACCAGGCTGCCCTTTTGCCCTTCGATGACGTTTTACAGGGCTGTATACGCTCGAATCGTCCCTTTTCGCAAAGTTGCTAAGCTGTCGGTCTCAGTACCGCTCCTGTGATAATGAAGATCTGGAGCAGAGAGCGGAGTATGCGACAAGTCGCAATCGCAATAAGACCGATTAGGCTGTCACCAAGACAAGGCAGATTCGGTCGAGCGCATACACAGGTGTCACTGGTAGATTCCGATTGGAGCGATCCGAGGTTTGCCTCAGGCCTTCTTGCACATCTGATGGTTTCTTTCATCCAAGACGACAAAGAGACATGAACGGCTCGGTGTCTTGTCTCCCGGATGCAAATAGCGAAACCTGATGCAGTACTGTACAAGCTGTGCAGGCTGTGCATGTCAGAGATTTCGATGTTCTGACGATTCGAAGCTGGGCAGGGAACTTCGCTACTGCTTCTCCTTTATCGCCGTCAAAGAATGGCCAAAAAAAATAGGCATGAATCGATTGACACCTCAGCAGCAAGGTGTCTTCAAGCAGACATGTTATGTAGATACCGACAGAGCTGGAAATCAGATAGAACTAGGCCCAACGTGGTTTGGATCACGGCAAAGCCTCAGTGGCGCCCGAGTGGCGCAGTTTAAGCCCTGCTAGCCTCACTTCGATCTGCACGGTAGGCAGCGAAGCGATACTCAATCGTAACTTCAATCTAACGGTCATTTTTTATCGCCATCTCGTTTCCCTTCCAACAGTTTCCAGTGGTTGTCCGTAGCGACGCGATGGCAGCGGAAGATGAGGGTCTCCGCGCTTCATTGCGCTCGGATGGGGTCTGCACTGCCCCCTTTCCAAGACCGCCGGACTCTTGACACCCGCTCATCGCGCTATCAACAACGTTAGTCGCCAAAAAGCATCAAATCTCGCCTGGCTTGGCGACGAGTCTACAGCTGGACCATCTATGCGACGTACGCGCAAGGCTATGCTCTCGTAGATTCTACCAAGGTTTCAACGTTCAGATGTCATCTGCGCTGAGAAGGCGAAAAAGCGCCGCGGTATTATCATTCCTCAGGAGCCTACTAGTTGCCAAGGGAGGCTCTGGCAAGAGACGTATCACACCGAGTGGACTAATATCGCGCACCAAGCGCCTGGCAGTCTTGGATGAGGTCCACACTTACACAGCCCGACTCTTGAGTATAGGTATGACGACTGGGGATGCGTCCTTCAGCTTATTAGAATCCAACCCTTACTCTACCGTCACGTAAACACAGTTTCGTGCATTACAACTTGTAGCTACATTTCTCGAGTATTTTTATCGTAGCATTGTTATTTCATCATCATGGAGTCCGGCAAACTTGCCCCTCCGACGCTCCAAATCAACACGAGACAGCGTGCGCTGAGTCAGGCTGACACTGTCACTTCGCAAACATCAGACCCATTCCGGACGCCGATATCGCCGAGTAATGCGTCCACAAGCGGTGTATCTACTGTAGTGGGAGACTACGACGCAGCATTGCAACAGGAGTTGCGCGCTGAAGCGGCAGCAGACAGCAACAACCCGTTCGCGTTCACACCATCACAACTCAGCAAGCTTCTGAACCCCAAATCACTTGCTGTTTACCAGGCTCTCGGCGGCATTCATGGTATCGCGGCTGGTCTACAAACAAACATCCACACTGGTCTCAGTGCCGACGAATCGACTGTTCCCCGGCATATCTCCTTCGACGAAGCAACGAATCCCCAGACACCGACCAAAGAGAAAGAGTCAAGTCGACCGCCAAGCAATGGAAAGCCATTCGAGGATCGAATCCGCATCCACGGACGAAACGTGCTGCCACCGAAGAAAGTCACTCCTCTATGGAGACTGATCTGGAATGCTTACAACGATACAGTATTGATCGTTCTTACCGTTGCAGCGGCGATATCCTTGGCCCTCGGACTGTACGAGACCTTCGGTGCAGAGCACGAACCAGGCGCCCCAACGCCTGTTGACTGGGTTGAGGGTTGCGCGATTGTCGTGGCGATCGTTATTGTCGTGCTCGTCACAGCTGTTAATGACTGGCAGAAGGAAGCAGCGTTTGCAAAGCTCAATGCAAAAAAGGAACAACGCGATATCAAAGTCACTCGATCTGGAAGGACGGAAATGATCAGCATCTATGATGTTCTGGCAGGAGATATCATTCACATGGAGCCTGGAGATATCATCCCCGTCGATGGAATCTTCGTGGACGGCTCCGACGTCAAGTGCGATGAGTCTTCTGCTACGGGAGAATCGGATGCCATGCGAAAGACTCCAGGTGCTGTTGTCATGAAGGCGCTAGAATCTGGACAGCCGGCAAAGAACCTCGATCCTTTTGTCATCTCTGGTGCAAAGGTGCTTGAAGGCGTCGGTACCTTCATGGCAACTTCGGTTGGAGAGCACAGCAGTTTCGGCCAGATCATGATGTCCGTCCGCGTCGAGATCGAGGCTACACCACTGCAAGAGAAGCTAGGCAAGCTCGCTATGGCTATTGCCTATCTCGGAACCACAGCTGCAGGTATCTTGTTCTTCGTCCTTTTGTTTCGCTTTGTTGGTGGACTCTCTGGCGACACCCGCAGCGCGTCGGCAAAGGGCTCAGCCTTCATGGATATCCTCATCGTCGCTGTTACCATCATTGTGGTTGCAGTGCCTGAAGGCCTTCCACTAGCTGTAACATTGGCACTGGCCTTTGCTACAACCAAGATGTTGAAGGAGAACAACCTTGTCAGAATCCTACGGGCATGTGAGACCATGGGAAATGCCACGGCTATCTGCTCTGACAAGACTGGTACTTTGGTAAGTGCTACACAAAAGCTCGACATGAGCGCAGGCTAACATCTCCAGACAACCAACCGAATGACCGTCGTCGCCGGCACGTTTGGTACTACCAGCTTCGTCCACGCTGACTCCGCCAATTCGGACAAGGACCAAACCATTTCAGCATGGGCATCCCAGGTTTCACCGGCTGCGAAGGAGCTTCTCATCCAATCTATCGCAATCAACTCGACTGCATTCGAAGGCCAAGAGGACGGCAAGCCAGTCTTCGTCGGTTCCAAGACCGAGACCGCGCTGCTTGAGCTCGCCAAAGTTCACCTTGGACTCGTCTCTCTATCAGAGACTCGTGTTAACGGACAGGTCATACACATGTTTCCTTTCGACTCGGCTAAAAAGTGTATGGGCGCTGTAGTCGAGCTTTCAAAAGGCCAGTACCGCCTTGTCGTCAAAGGAGCATCCGAGATCCTTCTCAGGCTTGCATCCGAATTCGCACATTTCGAGACACTTCAGGCGGAGTCGCTTTCCGAAGAACGCCGCCAGCTGTTGACCGATACAATCAATGCGTACGCAAACAGGTCCCTCAGAACCATCGGCTTGGTCTACCGCGATTTCTCGCAATGGCCACCGGTTGATGCCGAACTCACCGAGGGTGGCAGTGTCGACTTCGCCTCCCTACTGCGCGATCTTACATTCTTCGGCCTCGTCGGAATCCAGGACCCTGTGCGCCCCGGTGTGCCTGAGGCAGTTCGCAAGGCACAGAAGGCTGGTGTTACAGTGCGCATGGTTACTGGTGACAACATGCAAACCGCACGAGCGATTGCTACGGAATGCCTCATCTACACTGAAGGTGGCTTGGTGATGGAAGGACCTGACTTCCGCCGCCTTTGTACCGACCAGCTTGACGAGATGCTGCCCCGCTTGCAGGTATTGGCCCGTTCTTCGCCCGAGGACAAGCGTATCCTGGTCACTCGACTGAAGGCCCTTGGTGAGATTGTTGCTGTTACTGGTGATGGTACGAACGATGCTCCAGCACTCAAGGCTGCCAACGTTGGATTTTCCATGGTATCCGGCACTGAGGTCGCCAAGGAAGCATCTTCGATCATTCTCATGGACGACAACTTTTCATCAATCATCACTGCTTTGATGTGGGGACGAGCTGTCAATGATGCTGTGCAAAAGTTCCTCCAAGTAAGTTGCATTCAATATACCTTTCCGATTTCCCCTGCTAACAAGAGTAGTTCCAAATCACCGTCAACATCACCGCAGTTGTTCTCGCGTTTGTCACCGCGGTGTACGATGACGAAATGAAGCCCGCACTACGAGCTGTTCAGCTCCTTTGGGTCAACTTGATCATGGATACTTTCGCTGCGCTCGCGCTAGCTACCGACCCACCGACCGAGAAGATCCTTGATCGTCCACCCCAGGGCAAGGGCCCTCTAATTACGACAACCATGTGGAAGCAGATCACCGGTCAGAACATATACAAGATCACAGTCATCTTCGTGCTATATTTCGCTGGTGGCGACATCCTTGGCTACGATCTATCAGACCCCGATAAGCAACTCGAGCTCGACACTGTCATCTTCAACAGCTTCGTTTGGATGCAGATCTTCAATATCTTCAACAACAGGCGTCTCGATAACAAGCTTAACGTGCTTGAGGGTATACTCCGCAACTGGTTCTTCATTGGCATCGTCGTCATGATCATTGGACTCCAGGTTCTCATTGTGTTCGTCGGTGGCCGCGCATTCCAGATCAAGCCCGGTGGTATCGATGGTACGCAATGGGCTGTCAGCATCATCACTGGTTTCGTTTGTATCCCATGGGCGGTTCTGATCAGGTATTTCCCTGATGAGTGGTTCGCTGTTATCGCGCGCGTTGTCGGCAAGCCTGTCGTCGTGGTCTACAGGTGGTGCTGCAAGGGCTGCCGCAAGATCAAGGGCTTGTTCACCAGGAACAAGAAGGCTGAGGATGTCGATGCCGAGGCTGGTCCTGCACCAGCGATCGTAGTAGTCGGTGACGACTCTAGCGTATCGGAGAACAGGAAATGAGTGTACCAATTACGAGGTGGCATAGATTGAGAACTTGTACGATACTAGATTAGATGAGACATGATACCCCCGAATTTCAATTATATCTCTTCACAGCTCTTGTCGCAAGCTTTCGCAAATGTGTATGGATGTTGCATGTGTTATGATATTGTATATTCAAAGTCTTTGAACCATATACAACACCGAGCAGGCAGTCTGAATGATAGTGTGCACATGATCAAAAAGCCAGGAGGCTATGATGCAGTGAACGTTAGCAGGCTGAACACCTCAGCAGACGTAATCCGACAGTCCTTCCTGTAGCCCTAGTCCTAGTCCCAGTTTCTGCTCTCCATATTAAAGTGATGTCTTCATCAGAGACGTCGAGATGCATGGAGCCAGCCACCCGGATGATGTGGTTTCGCCCATATGCGGAAACTCCCCTCGTCTGGGTAACACTAAAGCGTACATGATCCTCCCGCCAGGCCATGAAGGTCACCGTAAATATCTTGAATGCTGCATTAGAGATGGTTGGAACCTTCATTGTGTTGGTAACAATATAGAAGTGCTGCAGCCGAGGAATCATCGCGCTTAAGTATAGGCGAAGTGCTTCTGACTAGATCAACGAGCAAGCAATGCCAAATAACATGCCCACAATAGCTGATACCCATAACATATCGCGAGGATCTCTCGTAGCTGCGACAGAATCACCAGTGAGCTGCGTCAAGTCACCAGTGGAAGTACTTGTCGGTTGTCCAATTCCGAGAGTGCCACCGTTATTGAAGCCTTCGGAGGTGCTGCCCACGGTGCTGGTCGAAGTAATGGATACTGAGCCTTCAACTACGACGACAGGCGTCTCTGCTGGAGTGAGCGAGATCTCAACGCCACTGATCGTCGTCATAGCACCAGGCATCAGTGTCTGACCATTCGGGAGCAGCAGGCCACCTCCAGCGGTAGCGGGGATAAAAGAGTATCCAGAAGGAAGGGCTTCCGCGGTGATGGTCATGCCTCCAACCACAACATCGCTCGGTGATGAAGGAAGTGATATAGTCGTGGTACCGGCTACAATGGCTGAACTGTCGCGTGAGACCGTCACGGTGCCGATGACGGTCACCTCGCCAGGCACAAGTTCTGAAGCTAGCTCGCCTACATCCAAGGTCGTCTCGCCAACAACTACCATAGATGCAGCAGGCATCTGCGTTACTTCAAGCAGCGGTATAGTCTTGGTTTCTCCAATGACCACATTGGAAGCCGCGTCGTCCAGCGAGATAGGAACACCATTGACGGTAGTCACTTCTCCTGGGTCTAGTTCGGTGGCAATCTGGCCGACGTCAATGGTCGTGCCACCAATTACCACTGGCGCTGGTCGAGGCGCTGGAGTTGATGGAGGGACACCAACTGTCCGAGTACCATCTACGACGATGAATGTAGCGGAAGTGTCGAATGAGATCGGAATGTCGTTGATAGTTGTCTGTTGTCCCGGAGTAATCGCACTTCCCACGCCGCTGATGAAGATGGCTGAGTGTGATGGATCGATTACAACAGGGCCGATACCTGGAAGAGTCGTGGTACGAATCTCCCCAGCGATCGAGGTCATTTTGGTATTTGGAGGTTTAGCTGGCGAGGTAGGCAGTGCATCAGGAGGCAGCCCAGGACCTCTGGACGATCTTTGCACTGGGTTGCTAGCTGTAGGTTCTGGTAGGTCATGAGAAGTATCCTGAGGTAACGCGGGGATGCTTGGTTCTCCAATGGGAGCACCTGTATTTCCTGGCTCTGTCGGCCTAGTAGGGATGGCATTCACAGTGCTCGTTTTAGTAGGCTCAAAAACAGCCGGGTCGGGATAATCGGTAATGAACAGTGTTGAAGCAGTAAGCATGGTACTAGTGAGAGTGATAGTGACTCCGGTTGTCCCAGGTAATGTCACGATATTGGTTACCGTGATGGCTGAGGTCACTGTCGAGCAGAATGTGGGTAGCTTCGTAGGTGTTGGCGTTATGGCCAGAGAACTGTTCTGGTAAGGGGATGTTCTGAGGTAAATTAGTAAGTTCCTGGTTTGTCCTTCGAGCACGTACGTGAAGGATGCTGCAACGTCGCTTGTCGCTCTCTTCTCGAAAGATACACTGGTCGTGACATCCCGACTTTCGGTACTGGTCAATGTTGTCCCGTTGCGCAATGGGGTAACGTGAACAGTAACAGTGGTTGAGTAACCCGTCACTGTGAATGGTACCAATGAAGTACGTGTGATGTCTCCAACAGTGGCTGATGTATCAGTCAAGATGTAGGTGATCGTGATGATGCCAGTACAATCTGATGCTAAAGGCGCGAAGCGAGCGATGTTTGCGGCAAGACTGAAATCTGTATTACATGAGTCCATTGGGCCTAGGGCAGATTCTACTGGTTCGAGGGCTACCTGTGAAGAGAACAGCAGCAAGCAAAGTCACCCTCATTGGGTACTGTATATACATGCTAACCAAAGGCCACCACAACGTTGAGAGCGCAAGACTGTAGTGGAGGTAGATTTTGCGTTAAGCGAACAGCGATGATTCAGACGGAAGTAAAGTGAGCATTGTAAGCGGCAGATCAATTGTGGTGATTTTCATGCCGCGGTCTCAGGAACGGGCCTGAAGTCCAACATTCCCCAGCCTCACGAACGGCCCCCAATCATAGTCTCGGCACTCTTGTCGTGGTTGGTCAGATTCAGCCCCATTGTCTCGATTCGGAAACATGCAATAAATTTTGATTGCTCGGCAGCGTAAACGGTGTAGAGCCCTGCAAGGCCCACCAACCATCTTCTTACATTTTTAGTTGTAGGAAGATACGGTCAGCCACACCAGCATAGTGGGATTCAAGTACGAGCGCCCCAACGCATGTAGGAAACCATCTTCCCGGAATTACCTTCGATCTCTTACACATGTAAGCCAGCATACTCGAGATCAGCCGAGATATCTTGACAACATGGCAAAAGCGCTGTCGCTGGCTGCATCTGGAGGCTGGCTCGGTAACGATGGAAGCTGGTCAACGTACAACCCCCTGTAGGCTTCAGAACTGCCCCAGGTTTATGCTGACTACAGTAGATTCCTCGTTGAAGTAGGAACACCAGCACAAACTTTCGCGGTATTACCAGCAATTCAAGCTCAGAATGTCTGGCTCCCAGTTGCCGATGAGTGCACCAGATTGCAAGGTGCCTCAGCTTCCTGTGGCGGCTCTCGCGGAGCGTCTCCTTTCCAACAACGTTATAGTCCTGGGTTTCAGGCGAACATGTCATCAACCTGGAAAGCCATCGGCCTTTACGAACTCGGCTTAGGGAGGAACTATGGAATCAATGGGAACGGCCTTTCCGGATTCGATAGTTTTGGAGTTGATGGCTTCACAATGGAAAAGCTGGCAATCACCGCATATGCCTCACCTGGCTTCTGGGTCGGCCAGATGGGGCTGTTGCCATTGCCATTAAATTTCTCAGAGACGATCAATTCGCCGTCGCTGATATCAGCTCTCAAAGACGAGGGTCACATACCAAGCCTATCCTACGGATATCAGGCTGGTGCCCAATACCGCGGAAGAAAAGTACCCGCGAGCCTAGTCCTTGGAGGTTACGATCTTTCGCGCTCTTCCGAGCCTCTCACAATCGACATTAATATCGTCGACATGGCCAAAGCTCTCACAGTGGGGCTTCAGGACATTATAGTGGCCAATACACTTAACGGTACGCTCTCGATGGTCGACAATGAACGAATACTCGCTCCGATCGACTCATCAATTCCTGAAATCTGGCTCCCAAAGTCAGTCTGCGATCGCTTCGAGTCCGCTTTCGGTTTGGAGTACCACGATGGGACCGGCAGATACGTCCTCACGGATCAGGCCAGGGATCGCCTTCGTGAGCTTAAGCCGACCCTAACGTTCACCATCGGTGCTGACGCCGTGACGGGCGGTAACACCACGCTGATTCAGATTCCATATGAAGCTTTCGATTTGCAAATTGGGTATCCCATCTTCGCAAACGCAACGAACTATTTTCCAATTCGAAGAGCAGATAACGAGAGCCAGTACGCGATCGGCAGAGCATTCTTGCAGGAAGCTTACATCGGCGTGAATTTCGAATCTGGTATCTTCAACGTCAGCGCTGCCAAGTGGGACAACTTGGAGCCAAACATTATAACGATCTCGAACAAAGACAGTGATGTAGGAGCGGCCCGAGACTTGGCCGGTGGTACAATAGCCGGCATTGTCGTCGGCTGCGTAACGGCAATACTGTTGTGTATCGCGTGCACATGGTTCTTCGTACTGAAACCGAGGCGAAGGCGAAGGCAAACCACAGCGCTGGATGAACCAGACGAGAAGATAGCTCGGGACGTGCTGCATTCAGCTCCAGAGCTGATAGGTACCTCCGTTCATGAGTTGCCAGCAAAGCACGGCCATCACGAACTCGGCGAGGTGAAGATGGTACCTGAGCTCGGAAATGAAGAGCTTGTTCACGAATTGCCTTCGGAAGGCGGTCGATGAGACTGAAGTACTAATGACGCGTGCAAGATGAGGGCGCGACAATGACTAATGGCGCTAGTGATTAGCCCGGCGCGCTCCCCGTCTTGGTGCGTCGGATCTGCATCACTTCCTCCCATCAGTAGTCCAGAAGCAGACGCTTTTTTTGTCTCAAGTTGTTTCCTGGATACTATTGCCATGCGCACTACTTTCTTGCCTTGTTGCACGCGCGGGTAATAGTTCCTCATTATGGTCGCCATAGCCGGTCACCCTCATATGGCGTCCCCCACTCGACGTTCCAAAGCAGGAATAGGCGCTGCTCACGTCCCATCACACAAGATGGAGAGTGACGACGATCTGGAAAATAATGAAGATGCGAGTGTTATGCCAGAGCGAGCAATGGAAGAAGTGGAAACGCCTCCTGACTTTCTGGGCGGGCTTAAGTATTCGATAACAATACATTTTGTCTGCATCCACAAGACATTGAACTTCAAATCTTCCTTTTTAACTGATTTTTCTTACATCGGCTTCTGCCCATACGTAATATGAAACTGCACATAAGTATGTATACTCGGATCCCTAACCTCCCTCTTCGCGAGCGCAAGAATAATCTGCAAGTCATCAGCATTCCCTCCTAGTACCTGCGTGTAACCCCTCAGCATATAAGCTTCAAAGCCTCCTTCTAATATCATAATCTGCTCCAACTTCCCTATCGTACGCAACCTTTTTGACCGCGGCCACGGGCCCATGGGTAACTTGTATACCTCATCTTGCACATTGGTGAAGCCTGCGTCTTTCATTTGCGCGGCCCAGGACCGTGGTGCATCCAGTGGTGCGCCCATTTTCTCTGCGATTTCGAAATAAAGACGTCCTGATTCTACGTAGCCACTGTTGGGCGGGATGGTGTTGTCGTCGGATAGGGCGCCAGGGATTGTGCTAGCTAGTTGGATCCAGCCACCTGGTTTGAGGTGCGCGTATGCTTGACTTATAAGGCGGGGCCAGTCGCGCACAGCAGTCATGAGATCGCGGCCATGGACGAAGTCAAAGTGGTTTGGTCGGTACGGCCAGTCTTCTTCCACATCATCGATTTCAAAAACGCAGTTTGGTGGGACGAAAGGTGGTTGTGTAGCCGCGATGTCTACGCCGATGACTTCCGTGTTGGGATACTTGTCCGCCATGTCCATGGCCCATATCCCGGTACCGGTTCCTAGATCCAGGACCCGGCTGTTTGCATCGGCAAGGGTGTCTTCCGAAATGGGCGCAACATATAATCGATCTTTGAGTAGGAGAGTGTATTTGTGGTGCTGGAGGTCGTTGCGATCCAATTCTTTTTCATCTATTGGCATCCCGTATTCGTGTTTGCCGTACGATGGATACAAGCGACCCTCTATCTCCACGCCGCGTCTGACTTCCGATAAGATGGATGAGAGAAAAGAAGATGCGTCCGAATCGGCGTAGCTGCACAACGTCAACAGGATGTTTGTTTATGGTTCAGCCCAGCTCACCCTTCATCGGTTGAATATTCGCTAGTGTCATCTTGAGCTTCAAGTGCATGGTGCGCGTTGTTCTCCTGGTCAAATTCTGAAGAAGAGCCGGCGTCAATTCCAGAGTCGAATGCAGAATTGTGCACCGCGTTTGGTGGAGGACTTCGTACTTCGGGATCTTCCTGATGCGACATTTCCAACCGATCTAATTGCGAAAAGGCAGTTCCTTTGTCACACGACGGGGCCAATGATGACTAGCTGGTGGAGTGGCTGATAGCAAGGGGGTTCACGATGTGGGCGCAACGTGGTAATGTCCAGGATTTAGGGTTCTGGACCTCGGCCGTGACCAATCGCCACCGCTTTCGGCTGCCGCTGCCGTTCGGCAAAGACTAGGCCGACGAGGGGCAGACAACTTGTGCCTTGATCAGGATCGAGGACTGGCGTTCTCCATCTCCCAATCATCGCAATCGCTTTCTAAACTCTATCATGGCGGCCGATTCCACTCCGAGCAAGGCTGCTCTTTCTCTCCTCGACAACATTGCGCAACTCAGCGATGGCTTCAAGAATGGTAGTCCTGGCGCAAGAGAAGGGTTGTTGGACGCGTGTAGGGGGCTCATCGCAGAAGTCAGCAATCCATCTGAGAACATGTTGCAATTGTTATGGGCGCAACCCGCACATCTGAGCACACTTTGGATGGGCGCGGAAGTGAAGTTGTTTCAGGCCATGAAAGACGTTCCGGAATCTGGTGCTACTGTTGAAGACATCGCGAAGAAGTGCGAAAGGAACGTTGACCCAATTATCGTTGGGCGCATGCTTCGACATCTCGCTGCTATGGGCACAGTGCGCGAGACTGGTCCCGGTACCTTTGCAAACACTCCCACTTCTTCCGCATTCGCCGAACAATCGTATCAAGACTCAATACTATATATCGCAGAAAACTTTGCGCCGGCGCATCAATCCATGAAGTCGTACTTTGATCAGCGTGACTGGAAATGCCCCGACTCTAGCCTCGATGCGCCATTCCAGCATGCCTACAACTGCAAGGGAATCCATTATTTTGAATTCTTCCAGAAAAACCCTGAAGTAGGACGGCGCTTCGCTAGTATGATGGATTCTTGGAGCAAGGGACGTCCGCGGTGGTTCTCCAAGGATTACTACCCTGTCGAGGATCGGCTGATCAGCGGTGCCGAGAAGGATGTACCATTCCTCGTTGACGTCGGCGGCGGTTCTGGGCACGATATTGAAGGCCTGAGAGAGGCATTCGATGGCCAGATACCAGGTACGTTGGTGCTACAAGACAGGCCGGAGATTGTTGAGCTTGCGAAACTTGGTCCTGGCGCGGAGGCGATGGCACACGACTTCATGACTGAGCAACCTGTGCAAGGTGCGCGAGCCTATTATCTGCATTCGATCATCCAAGACTGGAATGATCAGGTGAATACCGAGATTCTTAAGGCCATCGTGCCAGCCATGAAGAAGGGTTATTCCAAGGTCCTTGTGAACGACTTTGTAGTCCCCAATCAAGGCGCGCACTGGGCGCAGAGTAAGTCTTCTGACGCAACGATATGATATGCGACTAACGTGTGATAGCTTGTCTCGACTGGGAGCTTATGGCCAGTCTTGGAGCTCGACACCGAACGGAAGAGCAGCACCGACAGATGTACGAAGGGGCAGGCTTGAAGATGACGGGTGTTTGGCGCCATCCGCATAGTCTTGACTCTCTTATCGAGCTAGAGTTGGCGTAGACTAGTTCTGAATGGCGGTGATATCGCGGCTTATTGCCTTTGTTGCCGTTGTGCGCCTTTCAGATGATCTCGATCTCTTGCTCTTCCTGCTCCCCATGAAACATATATGGGTGGAATGAAGGTGCACCACCGTCGTACCGGTACCAAGATGATCGCTCATAGTAAACGCCAACTCTTCGAAAACGATGATCCGACCCCGAAATTGATGTCAAGACTAGGCATTTGTCTTCTATCTGTCCCCTGTTAGGGTTTTCCCCGCTCGCAGACTCTACAAGCACTCTAAATACCCTCTTTACAAGAAAACAATAGAGGTCTTTCACCTCCAGAACTGTGTCTGCATAATAGTTACAACTCTGCTGCGTAGGGCGTGATGGGTAATTTTTTGGATACAATTCGCTTTTACGCTGGACACACGCTGTTATGCGACCTACGAGTCGTATGGATATGTTGTGTTTGTAGCCAGATTCTTGTAAGGGGATCGCGAAACCGTCAACAGGGGGCAAAGAGATGATAGTTGCCAAATTAAAGTCGAGCAGTCGATGCCCCGTATCTGGATCATAACCCACAAGACTTCCGATTTCACAATTGTCCAAGTTCGCCCATGACCATGAAGGAGCGATGTCAAGTCGCCGTGTCCCTTTGTTTCCTGAGGTGGTAGGTTGGACGATCCACAGGAGCTCTTGATGTAAGACCTCCAACCATAATCCGAATGACGCTCTCACGTTGAATTTTCTCTGAAGAATGGAAGCAACCCCGGCCAGTGCGAGCAACTTATCAGACTGGTACGACAACTGCTTTAAAGAATAATCGGCCCTGATATCCTTCCAAACCGTACACAGTTCGAGGTTCGTCTCAGGCTCCGAGATGTCGTGGCCCAACGATACTACTCTCTTGTACAATTGCTTGGGAGAATCCCGATCAAGACTCCAGTGGTTTTTGACTCCACCCAGTCTTTCAAAGCCTGGATAGCGATCACATACGGTTCCCTCGCGGCATATCCAATGGACACCCTTGGGTCCGAAGTAGATTGATCTCGGTGACAGAAACAGTTCTTGAAAGCACCAGCCTCGAGAGTCGAGGTCGAACTTGCCAGGAACGTCGTTGTCGCGATCGCAGTAGTTGGCACACATGTACCCTAGAGATTCTCCTTTTTCATCGACGAGACGGCACTCAGTCCACCATAGCGGATCACGATGACTCAGAAATGGCTGCGTGGTATCTGCAGATGCTCCGGCACAGATCGTAAACAGTGCACTAGAATAAACACCCTCCATACGTGCCGCTTCCTGGTGAAAATCCCCGTCAGACCCTTGCATGATACATATCGCATCTATCCACAGGTAACGCACGGACATAGCGCGACAGACTGTAGTAGCGTCTTGCGCAACCCTGGACAGAGACTCAAATTGAATTCCCCTCTCGAGTTCTGAATGATTCTTTGATGTGAGTTTCAGCTGGGGTACAGTCCCCCAGCAATAGCTCAGTGCTGCATATGGCGCATGACCAGTGGTGCTCCCAGCAACCAACCTGATCTCATCTGCGTCTCGCGTTCCAAGATCCAACAGTCTTGTTGGTTTAAAATGCCTTAAATTTATGCAGCACTCAGGGTGGTCCGTTGAGCATATCCGTAGCCACCTCTTGATTAATGCAAAACTTTGATCCGATCCCGTGAAGGCTGATAGGAACTCTGGTAATACATATCTGTTGTTTGTACCTCGTCTATTGTGGTTCAGCTTCAAAATGCTGACTGGTTCGGCTATGGGATTCCATTGATTAAGTCCAAGGCAGGTAGGATCACCGCGATTGAGGTCATGACCGAAAGTTAACGACACGTTCATAAGGAGCGGGCGGGTAGCCTTATCGGGATATCCATTTAACTTCTCCAGAACTCTTTCTATTGTCCTTAGGCCATGGAGTGCAGCAATACCTCCGATAAAGACTGCGCAAAGATGACATCGTCGTTCCAGTATACCATCAATGAGAGCTTGTAGATTTGGGTAGTGTTCGACCAGGAAGTCATGCTTGACGCCTTTCTTAATAATCGCTGTTAGTTGCCTAGTGACATTCTTGCAATACTGGCATAGCCAGTAAGGCATACCTGGCTTTTCGATGGCAGATGACATGTCGAATATCGAGATAACGTCGTGATCAGATCGGAGAAAGTAGAGATGAGTAGATTAAACGTTGTACAATGCAGAAGTGAGCAGGCTGAGGGAAGGCTGGGCTGACAGAAGCGGGGTTTATTCCGCATACGGCCATGCATCTCTGTGGCACGGGCGAGTAACGATTGTGGAAAAGCCTCGGAAGGTTGTGCTTCTCCGTACACATCAAAACAAATTCAGACAAGGCAAGGCTGAACACCTCGGATAGGAGTGAATGAGTGTCGAGCGATCCTCAAACATCACTCCACATTCGTCGTGGTGGCCGACGAGACACTCATATCCCCCTTAGAATGCAACAAACCCCTCGGCACCCACCCCAAGTTCTCCATAGTCGTAAGAAGCGAGCGACCAGCCTCCTTCCCACAATATTCCCCTAGCTTATCCACCGCTCCCTCAACTCCCGTCTCAAGTCCGCACCGTTCGAACCAAAGACGCTACAAACACGGCGCAGAGCTGACATTGCGGTTGCTAGAGGACGCTGTTGATGAAACATTTGCACATGCTTGGGTAGTGCTCAACGAGAGAGTCGTGTTTGAGAGCGTCGTTGAGAAAAATTAAAAAAAAGGTCCCAGTTCCGTCAGGACCCGATCGCACCAGAAAGCGTAGATGGTGAAGGTATAACAAATGCAGCCTCGGTGTCAGCCGGCATCGTGGGTATACTTCAGGGTTGGGTTTACATGATGGGGGGCCTGGGAATAATAGCGCAGGTGATCAGGCCTGGAAATGGCATAGGTGATGAAGTTTGAAGATGTATAGGTTGGTTAGGTTCGAAGAGGCAGAGATAATCAGTCCCGAAGAGAAAGAAGTGACCAGAGTTAAAGAACGCTGCGATGACACAAGTGGGGTATCCTCCGCATCTGGGCATGCGTCTCGAAGGTGTGGAAGGAGCGACCCTCCGAGGCGACTCCGCTGCAGCACAAGAGAATAGAACACCAAAGTTCAAAACCAATACAACCATTGTGAGACATCGTAATATCGGGGTATCATTTGAATCATAAACTAACTAATCCTTTTGACCTTACGTGGTCTTTTGCCGCTTCTTCGCCTTAGCCAGCGCCGACGTTATCGCGGCAAGCTCTTCCTCGACCTGTGCATCGTCTTCACTTTCCTCATCATCTTCAGCTTCACCGCCTTCCTCGTCGTCGGATTCCTCTTCATCATCATCATCCATCTCCGCGCCATCTTCATCGCTGAAGCCGCTAAAGTCATCGTCATCGTCGTCGCTCTCGTCTTGCGTCGCACCGGTGGCGTCTGTCTTCGCAGCCGCGCTTCCGGCAGCCTCGCTCTCACCACCACGCTTCCTCTTCTTGCTCATCTCGCCCATCAGGCCTTCGCGCTTGGGGTTGATGGGTCCGCTCACATCGTCACCCTCCTTGTACGGTGGTGGAGTGAACCATGGAAGCTTTCCTCTTATCCAGTCGTTCAGAACCATCTTGGCAGCACCGTCAATGTCGGCTTCACCGCCCTTGAGCAGACGACCACTCTTCCTGCACAGTAGCTCCAAAAACGCGACGGCATCGTCATTGTAGTCGGATGCCTTGATGTCGTACGTTCGCTGGAGATGACGCGGTTGTACCCGCTTCAAAACCTCTTCAATGTACTGTGCTGGGTACTCGACGTTTTCAACACGGACACTACCGCGGAGCAGCAGGTCCTGGTCGGTATCGTTCTGGTTCGGTGGGACGATACCAGGACAGTCGATCATGTAAATGCGCTTCATCAAAGTGATGTATTGCCAGACCTTGGTCTCACCAGCGATGGGCGCAACAACGCACACCTTCTTTTTCCGCAGAGTGTTGATGATGGACGATTTACCAGTGTTGGGATAACCGACCATGCCCACGGAGACTTGTTTACGATCGCTGTGGAGAGAGCTGAACTGTCGGAGAAGGGCGATCAAGGAACCTTTCCCGAAGCTGTTGTTGATGGAGGCGTGGAAAGCAAGTGTGGGGAACTCCTTGCTAAGGTGGCGTACCCAGGCGGCCTGTCAAGTGTCAGTGCTTGGTCATCAACTTGACATGATAATGTGCATCGATGATGGAATGTGCGAAATATTACTAAGAGTACCGCCATGAAGGGGCCTGCGAGTGCAGAGACGGTCCTCAACTCAAACAAATCACGCGTGACTCTATTGATCGGCAACCAAGACGGTTGCGATCGACCCGCAATCAAGACGATTTTGGGACAGCGAGCCACTTTTGATCTTCCCAACTTGTAACAGAACCGTATTCATGGAATAGGAGTAGGTCCTTGACTTAAGGAGGGTGTGTGGATGGTGGAGGAGTGGAGTGTGTAAGGGGAAGTGAACTTACAGCAACCTTGGAAGGAACAAGATCGACCTTGTTGAGGACGAAGACCAGATGCTTGTGAGGTGCCTCAGTACGGATGTACTTTTCGACGGAGCGGCAACGGGTTCCATCAGGATCACGGGCGTCTAGAACGTGTAGAATGACATCGGAAGAGTCGATGACCTGAAGAATTGATTAGACGTGGCTCGATGGAAACATGGCTTAGGTCTTACCTTGTACAGCTCGTTCCAGATACGCTTCGAAGTACCCTTCATGAAGATGAACTCGCGCGCGGATGTAAGCTCGCCGTTGGGGTTGTCGTTGAAAGACTCGTTGGTCTCTGCCTCGCCAGACGTGCCCGACAACAGCTTGGCCTGCTCGAGGCGCTCCACGTATGTGTCGTGCATGCTTCCTGTGCGACCAGCAAGATCCTCAATAGAGCTGAAATCAAGCTTCGGTCGTTTCCGCTGAGCTTTGGGGCCGAAGGTCTCTGAGAAAGGCTGACTGCCGACGGCAATCTTGGCAGCATGCTGCTTCAGGCCGGGGATCTGGCCTGGTGTCTCGATCAAGCTCATGGGGAGCTTGTTGCGCTTCATCAGGAAGGTGGTAGGGTCGGAGGCTTGCGCCTGTACGGCCGAGCGGAAGCTGTCCAGGGCATCTTGCGATATCACCCGCGTGTTGTTGAACCACTTCCTGTTGGGCTCGACACGGGCGACAGGCGCATCGCGGTTCTGGTAGACAGCAGCCTTGGTGATGTCTCCCTTGGCGTTGCGCTGAGCCTTGCCGTCTGTGAGGCGCTTGAGGACCTTGACCTTCTTCGCATCGCTAGGAAGCTGTTAGTGGACGTGTGCTGGGAAGAAGTTTGCTGGCGCAAAGAAAGGAAGGCGCAAGAACATACCGGTAGAAGTTGGTGCCCTTGACTTTGACATTGCCCATGCCATCGCCCGTCTTGCCCTCGCGCTCCTTGCGGACCTTTTCTTTCTTCTGGACACCCATTGCGACTGCTTCCTGGAGTTTGTCGAGTTGGTGGAAGAGTGAAGGGTACAAGTTGGCGAGCCAGACTTTTTTCCAGTAAGATCACGCTAGCCGCGGCTGGGGCACGCTAGTGAGTGGGACACAAGGGCCTTGGCACCGACAATTTCGAAGCACGCGCGACGACACCACCGCAGCACCTCCGCATCCCAGTGCAAGAGGCAACACCGCTGCAATGCCGCCAAGGATACCTGTCGCCAGTGGCTGGAGTAGCAGTCTATGTGTGCGGTCCTTCTCCTCCACGCCCACATCCCTCGCCGTCGGTCCGCAATCCCCAAACTACATCGAGGTTCCGAAGCCGCTGCAGCCCACGTACCCGGCCAAGCCCACGGTAAAGGGCCATCTGCCTATTCCCCGAGACATCTTCAAGACGAGGAACAAGCATCCAAAGGAGTCGGACATCTTCATCGGCAGGAGCACAAAGGAACCCAAAGAGGTCAAGGTTCCAGGACCATACAGCCGGGATGCCGACTACCGGTTATACAAGCAGCGACTGGCGGAAAAGAGGAGAGAGAACTTGAAGGAGGGTGTCAAGGAGCTGCACGAGCGCAAGGTCACATCAGAAGCACAGTACCTGGCCAAGATCCAGGCCATTGGCGCGAAGAGGCGGGAGCTGGCCACGGCCCCGCGTCGCGAAGTCGACATCTTGACTGAGACATCCGTAGCCAAGGGCATTCGCGACTTCCTCACCGACAGCCTTCCTCCCCGGCCAGACATCACCCAAGCCCGCAAAAAAGCCTATGATCGCCGAGTAGCCAAGATACAACAAGTCCGCGCATCTCGCCTCCACGATCTATACACCAACGCGCGCGAGTTCATCGTAGACGAGCAGCAACTGGACGAGGCCATAGAGGCGGCTTTTGGTACCGAAGATGCGCCCGTAGGCTGGGACCACAAGGGCGTCATGGGCCCACGCGCCGAGGGCAAAGAGGGTCTCAGCCCGTGGCATGGACCCCTACCCGAGGGTGTGGGCGACATGCTCAACAAGCTCAGGGGAGGCGAAGGTGTTGGTCTCGCCAAGGAGCGCGTCAAGAAGGTGGCCGAAGAGCTCACTGGGGGCAAGATGTAGGGCCCGCACAGGGGCCGTGTATCAAATACTTATGTGTATACCAATGCTTGGAAGTTTTGAACGACATGATGAAATTGCATTTGCGGGTTATTCACATTTGAAGTGAAGGGTTTCCTCACTGACCGCCTACAGTGAGAGTGTTCGTCAAAGTCGGTCAAGAAATCTAAAGAGAGTTTTGTTTGTGGATGCAATCTACATGGTCATTTCGCAATTTACGACAAACGCCTCATCTTATCTTTGGTACTCTATCTCGCCTTTGGTCGGTCTACTGACCGCTACCCTTATTCACTCTCTATCTTTGAGCATGAATTGCTCAACTGGAAGCGGTCATTTCGAGTCCTCACCTGGGGTAAGATCTAGCAACTAATTCAAGCGTTTGCACAACTCTCACTTGTATCAAGTAGTAATCAACACTAGCTGCACGCGGTAATTGATCACGTTTCTACTCTCACTACACCCTCTTCTCTTAGCAGCCCCTTGACCGGATCCGCTCACTCACTACGTCAAATCCAACTTCACATCTTCTTCCACGACCGTTTACTGTACATCTCTAACCACTCTCCTCAGTTCCCTTCCACCAGCAAGACTTCAGATCACCATGAATCGTTCCCTACTCTTTCCACTCTTCCTCCTCCTCTCAGCCCTCGCCATCGCCAACCCCCTCCCAGATAATCCCAACGCCACTTCCACGGGATCCAGCACAAAGCATGATCCGCTCGACCAGAAGCCCGCCCACGAACGTCGCGGCATCGCCTACAACGACGTCAAATACGCCAAGTACTTCCAGTATGACCACCACGACCACGTAACCTGGCGCTACAACTGGGATTCCTCGAGCCCGCCTTCTGATGCGTGGTTCCGATATGTACCCATGCTGCACAGTCTGAGGGACGACCATACAAGCAAGTGGAAAGACAACGCGGAGGCACAGGCGAGACTGAACTGGGGACAACAAGAGATGGCGACGTGGTTTCTGGGATTCAATGAACCAGATAACTGCATGTGAGTAAACGAACTTCCTTATATTAGCGAAAGTCGTGGTACACTGGCGGTGGTCGCGATACTAATGATTGATCAGTCCTGATGCAGGCGGCTCCTGTATCGACGTCCCCACCGCCGTCGCCGGCTGGAAGAAACACATGCAACCCCTCTCAACCTTCAACAGCAAAATCTACCTCGGCTCACCAGGCGTCACAAACGCCGCGCCATCCGACACCCAGGGTCTCGGCTGGCTCGAGAAGTTCTTGGAGACGTGCGACGGATGTACCGTCGATTTCATCAACCTCCACTGGTAAGCCCCCTCGTCATCACACGCTACGCTCAACGTGTCTTAACAACTCACCGGATACCATATCATGAGACTGACGGTCAGATTCACAGGTACGGACGGGCCCGCGACGCCCAAAACTTCAAAGACCACATCAATGACGCCCGCAAATTCGCCAACGGCCTTCCTATTTGGATAACCGAATTCCGCGCTGA
Source organism: Alternaria tenuissima (assembly GCA_004156035.1). Taxonomy (NCBI): domain Eukaryota; kingdom Fungi; phylum Ascomycota; class Dothideomycetes; order Pleosporales; family Pleosporaceae; genus Alternaria; species Alternaria tenuissima. Next base: position 48,084 of record PDXC01000022.1, on the reverse strand, counting down.
TGGCACTGACGATGAGGTCAAAGCATTTTTAGACGATGTGATGCCTTGGATGGACAACTCACAGGACATCCATCGGTACTGCTACTTCATGGCTCGACCAGGTCCGGGCATGTTGATCAACGAGGCGGGAGATGGGCTGAGTGATATCGGAAATGAGTACAACCTTTACCACGTACATCCCGGTTCAGATGTAAAAGGCGCACATGGAGAGAGGTGGTGGGAACAGGATCGACCAGCTTAAGGTGACGGGAATTGCTAGAGCGAGAGGGGAACATCATACATCGAGATAAAAGGGTTTTGTCAAGGTATCCGGAGTTTTAAGAGAGACATTAATATGATACGGCATTTAGAGTTCTATCTTCATGAGTGTGGGTCATTAGTTACATATCTCATCTTTAGCTGCTTGGATCCCAAGGCTGTCCAATAGCCTTTCTGAAACCACCCTCAAACACATCAATCGTCTGATTCATATTCATTCCGCTCGCAATAGCCAGCTGGAGCATGATCCTCGCTTGAATAGGATGCACAAATCCTGACTTCGCGAATGTAGGTGTCCGAGCCGGACTAGACGGTCCATGCGGACTGCGAGTTCCCACAACGATCTGAAGCCCGCTGTCCAACGCTTCAGTAATCTCTTCCTGGCCACTTGGCACGCCGCCGTTACCAGTACCCGCAATAACAACACCTTCAGCGCCATTGGCTTGCGCGTCCAACACTAATTTGCCATCGAACTCGCGGGCTGCGTAGAGGATGTCGACCTTTGGAAGCGCAGGGTACGTAGGATGAGAAGACACGGTACCGATATCGAAGTAGTACTTGTACAACGGCTGGCTCGGCGTATTGAAGAAGATGGGCAGACTGTTGATAAACATGCCCAGATCCCCACCAGACGTAGGACCAAAAGCATCCGGGTTCGTCGAATGCAGCTTCGTGACCCAGTATCCCGGTATGATGCGCGCATTGAAAGCCACCATCAAGCCTCGGTTCTGAGACTCAGGGCTTGCAGCTAACATCACAGCGTCGAAGAAGTTGGCTTCTCCGTCCCAGGAGAGATGGGTGAATGGACGCATACTTCCGGTACCGACAATGGGCTTTCCGCAGTTTACGAGCGAGTCCATGAGGAAGGCTGTTTCTTCGAGAGAGTTGGTGCCGTGGGTGTATACTGCACCGACAATGTCGCTGTCTTCTGAACAGAGTGCATCGTGGGCAAAACGCGTCATGTTCATGACCAGAGCGTCATTTGTTCCGGTCGAGCCGTCGTCTTCTGTGGTCCAGTTGGAGACGGCCAGCTGGGTGTTGTTGAGAAGGTAGGGATTGCGGGCAATAATGTCCTCTCCTGTTTGACTGAGCTGGCCGTATTGTGTGTCGTCCAGAGCACCGTATATTGAGCCTCCTGCAATGGTGCCTCCGGTAAATAGGACACTAGAATGCGTTAGGTGTGTAGACTACGTTCGTCCGCAATACTTACAGAACTTTGGGCAAACTACTGTTACCGCCAAGCCATGTCAGACCAAGTCGCTCACTGGCAGTCGTTGCTTGACGTGGTTGGAACTGTGAAGCTGTCGGTGCCGCACTCGCGATAGCACCCAGGGTAGCGACCGCGATGTTAGAGAAGCGCATGGTGCCTGGAAGATCAAGAGTCAACAGACCTGGTGCGCTGATATCTCCGATCTGGCATCAGATCTTATACTCCGTCCTACGATCCCACTCACCGTCGCTCAACTCCTCCGCTTACATCCGCGGCCATTAATCTACCATCTCGCCGGTTACGAGCCGTCATGTCGCGTCTGACATCACGACATCGTGCATATCACTATCTTGGCGTCCAGTTTGTATGAGGAAGGTGTTGAGCTGAAGCTGCGAGTAGCGATGAAGTTGTTTATCGTTCCTGCGTTATCGTCGAAAGATGCGCGAAGCTAAGCTGCGCAGCCCCACGTTTGCCAAGAGCGGGGAGAATAACTCTAACCACATTGTCGGAAACTACGTCCCGGCACGATATGGTGCGTCGATATCTCACCGTGGTGTCATTGCGGCCTCGTAAGGAGTTTTGGGCTTGGAATATGGATGAGTATACGGGTAAGGGAGAGGGCATGACGATGACGACATCGTCATCACGCTTATCGATAAGCTGTCATGCCGAGACGAGAAGACTTTGTAAGGTTTCAGTCAACTTCGTGTCTTATTACACCATGGATGTCTGGATGAAAGCTATGTCCAAAGGCTTCGAAAGATCATTTTGTTCACGCGACGCGGAGCTTCAGACTCGCTTCCCGCGGTTGCTCAAGCTTTAATTCTCGCTTTCTTAACGGCGCAGGTGTGCACGCCCCTAAAACTAATCTATCGCCCAACATACCTCAGCTCCAGCCACCTAGCCGGTGGATAGCACACAATGGTCAGTCCCATAGCTACGGGAAGCCCCAAATCTGCTCCGTTCCCAACTAGCGCCGCAATAGGGCCTGTGAAGTAAGTCTGATACATACACAACACAGCGCCTACCCATCCCACTATCATGGCAAACAAGGCCGCAAACCCGTGTGGCAACAGATCTTTGCGGTTCCAGATCTCCCAGTCGAAGACGCCTTTGCGAAAGATGTATTCATCTTGAACCGTCATGGTGATCCAGATAATGGTCCAGTACCCAATCAAACTCAGCCAGTTGATGAAGATATCGAAGAGTGAGTCGCGGCCTGCAATGGCGATGATGGTGAAGATTATGCAGGAGAAAGTACTCCAGATAGGCCTGGGAATCTTCGCAAATGGCGCACCAAGTTGTTGCCAGTTGAGTGCTGCAGCGTACGTACCCGGGATATTGTTCGCAGCAATGCACACAGCTAGAATCACGCAGCAGAAACTACCGAAACCATTTAACGGACGGTATGCCTCTACGACAAGCGCACCGATGCCATCAGAGTCGAAAGCTTCCTGCCACGAAGGATTCTTCAACAATCCAGAGCCGAGACCTATACCCAGGAACTCGATGAGCAGCTTCCCGCACGTGATACCGCAGGTTGTGGCAGCGAATGTGAACCACCGATTTGTTGTCTTGGGGTAGTAGACGACGTAGTCAGCGGATGCGGATGACCAACTCAAGGGACCAGACGCGACTAGGAAGAAGTACGAGAGCCGGTTTCCGTGGAGGACGGCGCCGGATCCGGATGAGGCGAGGGTGGTGTCAAAATGTGGACCCGCGACGCCGATGAGGATGAAGAGGACGAGAACGGTGGGCGCCCAAACAAATCTTGTTGCGTTGTCAGCAAAACCCCTCCTTATTGCTTGTGAGAAGAAAGTGAAACGAGTGAACGTACTGCTCAAACTTGTAGAACCACTTTATGCCAAAAGTAACCACGACCCAGGTTATGAGCGCAACGATGACAATACCAACGATGACAGACATGCGTCCGCCGTTCACCGCAGATAAGAGCAGGCCGCCCACCAAGCAATCGATGAGTCCGTATCCAATCTCGATACATAGATTGAGTATAACGCAGAGTTTTGATGGCCACCAGCCCATTGTGTACTTGGCTACGTTCAAGGTGCGTAGACCGGAGCGGGGCCCAAATGTGGATATGTAGCCAGTGCATACGGATCCGAAGATTGTGCCGAAGAGACAGAGTCTTTGGTCGTATTAGCTGTATGTTTGCATTCATGTTACAAGAGGAGACCCAAACGGCTGGCTGGACGTACATGAGCGAATCGGTGAGACCTAGATTGTAACTCACGGGCCCGAGGACACCCAAAGTGAGCTGATTCGCAGTGCAGTTCATGGAAAACCAGCTAAGTACACAATCAGTCGCTGTGATGGCGTGGAGCGTTCATTGTGATAAGCTTACATGGTAAACATATGGATGTAGTCGCGATATGTCATGGCTCGTTCGCGCAATTCTTCTGGTATCCGCTCGATACCGCGGGCTTCGACACCACAAACGGCATCTAGCTTGTTTGCAAATCTTTGGAGAGCATTGACGGGCTCGCTGATGCCGAGTTCAGGCTCGATTGCGTGGATTGTGGACGATGCATCGCCCTTCTCAAGGGACTTTCTTTCGTCGGTCATTGTCTTTGATGGTAAGAGGAATTGCGACACTATAAAAAAGTCTCGACAGCTGTAGCTGTCGGTTCAATCGGTAGCAGGCTGCATTTTGTGTCTGCTGTCTTATAATGGTCATACGCTTCCAGCCCTATACTCCCCAATCTGTCATGGCTATCCCGAGAGTGGGGCAGCTGAATTGACCTAGGAACTTCCGGATCGATACCCTATCTGGACCAGACGAATGCTATCTTCACTATCTGTAGATGTGGATCCATAATCTGGGGTTGACAAGGGACATCCCATTCCCAACGTGTAGAGCCACGGACGATTGTAGACCACATAAGAGGAAATAAGAGGCTGGCGCAACGCTATGTTGCGGGGAAGTGGCTTTGAGTATGTGCTGGCCAATGGTTATAGATATCGACAAAGACGGGCCTTTTCCCCACTCTTGACCTGGCTGCAAGGCGAGAGTGGGGGTTTGTTGCTAACGAAGCTACTTAAGCAGACGGGAAGAGTAATGCCATCGCATAAGTCCGACATATATGTTCACATGGTCGATTTAATCTTGTGGGAAGTGATCGAGCTTTACGTTGCCTGAAGTTGGGTCATCGTCTTCGCTACCTGCATTCCAGGGTAAGCTTGGAAGGGCTGAATAAGCCAAAACCACCATCCACGCTGACGATGCTCAAACCGTGTCATTATGCAAAAGTCATCTTGAATCAAGTGCAGTGCACGAAGCAAGACTGGTAGTAATCTCAAGGGTCGATACATCGTGCTTCAGACTAGTACCGCGAGTTCACATTCTAATATACTCTCACTCTCAATCCCTTGGAGTCTTCAGGCATAACAGGGACAATAGTGTCACTTGTAATCACAAGGTCAGCAGCACTGGTCTCGAACAACTGCAGTTTCCCAACATCGTCCTTGCCCTCGACCTCCTCTGTACCATACACCCTGAACAGCGCAGCCAGCGTGAGATACAGCTCTGCATAGGCAAGATTGATGCCGAGACAAGCTCTTCCACCTTTGCCGAATGATACTAGATAGCGATCGAGGCGGGGGTTATCAAGCCAGCGTTCGGGCTGGAAGTCGTGCGAATTTGGAAAGACGCGCTCGTCGTGGTGGACCAGGTTACTAGTCATACTAAGAGGTGTGCCAGGCGGGATGTGCCATTCGCGCTGGTTTCCAGCGTCCTGGTAAACGAGAGTTTCGTCAGGGCAGATGCGATGCAAGCGATGCGAGATGGCGTGGCTTAGACGTACGCCTTCTTGAACCACACCAGTAAGGAAGGGCAACGATTCAAGTGCGATAAGGTTAAGTGGCTGCGAAGGATCGGGAATGGCAGCTTCCAGCTCGGCCTTGAGCTTGCGCAGAATTTCTGGAGTGGCGAGCACAAAGTACGTTGAAACGCCCAGCGCCCAGGCAGTGGTAATGGTTCCTGCCGCGACAACGACCTCACCCTCTTGCCAGAGACGATCTGTCGACTTGTCGTAGTCGGAAAGCTTACTATTGAGAATCTCATGAAAGATGGTGCGGCGTGTCTTGTCGTAGGAGTGCGTCTGGTGTGCGTGCTGGATTTCGGCGACCTGACGCTTTACGCTAGTCTGAAGCTGAGAGTACGCGCCCATTGCTGGACTCAGCTTGAGCAGCAGTGAGTCGGGAAGCTTCCTCAGCAAGTCCATCAGCCATGTGAAGTGCTTCAAAACATGTCCAGCTTTCCCGCCCTGCAGCATTGCATCCCGGAATGATGGATCAAAGTCTGGGGCCTCTAGACGATGCTCGCTTCTCCCAAAGGCATAGTCCTCGACGATATCTGCACCAGAAGATTCAAATCAGCGAATAATCTCTCAAAATTAATAAGATGCCCCACCATTGGTTAGTGCTGCGTAAGCATCATCCAGCTTAAGAGGTAAACCAGAATCGGCAAATTGGCGTAGACGCTCTAGCAAGATGCTCATATTTCGGTCGACCAGCGGTTGCAGTGCTCGCACACTTTGCTTGGAGAAATATGGGGAAAGAGAAGCCCTGCGTACGCGGTGCTCATCGTGCTTGAGTGTGCCGATCAGGCTCTCATCAACGCCAAAGGACCGGGTTATCCAGTCCCACTTGTCACGCTTGCGTCCACTACCAGCATAAACCGTGTCGTAGAAGTCAGGGTCTGCAATATGTATCTCGTCCGGGTTGATGCGGACAATAGGACCTTCACACCAGTCAGTTCGATACGTCAGGGTTCAGACCAGAGTAAACACGTACCATATTCCTTGTGGAGTCGACCTATCTTGAACGTATACTCGGGTTCGGCAACGACGTCGTACCAGAATTCGTACCAATAAGTCCATGCCGCGAGTTTCGGCCCGGGAAAGTCCGAGATTGGGCTCAAGAAAAGACGATACACGGTAACATAGCAGAGATACAGGACGGAAACCACAAACAAAGACACCAAAGTTATTGGTATGTCCATGTTCGTGAGTATAGAACTCAAAAGGGTCATATCTGCAAGTTTTTGGGATGTCAGGTGCGGAGAAGCAAAACGGGGATAGAAGAGAAGTCCACAGTTGAAATAAATTGCTTTGATAAGATTGCAGCTCGCTAGGTCGTTGACACAGCTTCCTCCGTAGTGTCTGCGTCCGAAAAGGATTCACTGCTGCAGCAATGCAATGCATGCTGCATGTAAGGCTACCCAGGTGGATGCAGGGGCCAGGGAACTACTGACACGCTAATGCAGAGAGTATTTGCGTGCTTCGGTCCACACAAGCGGGTTGAGTAGAACGTAACAAGCTCCCTGGCCTAACGCTGATGGGAAGGTCTGTAGTGTTCATACCCAGTACATAAGTGGGTATGTTATGATCAACAGAAGCACTCATTCGAGCCAGACTTCAACTCAACATTGCCTTTCCTACGATAACTCGTTTAATACTATATTCCGGCCAATGACTCTAGAACGCGCAGATTTTGTGGGTCTTATCTGGCTCTCGACTCCATTCCTCCTATTATTTGGCTCTCGCATACAGCGGCAGTTCCGATGGCTCCTATTGCTTCCGTTTCTGATTTTTTGTTTTGCCATCGTTTCCCTTGTTCCCGCCGGAACTGATGTAGCGAAGGACTACACATTTGGTACAGGTTAGAAGACATGATCAATCCCTGTCAGTCCCAATCACTAATAACATCACTGTGTAGTTCTCTACGTCAGCTTGACGAACTTCAACTTGCTCGTCCTAGAAGATCCGTATGTGGAGCATATACGCATCCGAAAGAAGATCAATGGAGAGAAGACCAATCCAGAATACCACTCGCTTTCTTCGCTACAGAAGGCTCGATGGTGTTTCAGTAATGCCTATTCAACTCGAGGAATCGGCTGGAGCTGGGGTACCGCGCATCTTCCACCAGCCCCTCCAGCAGGATCATCGCAGTCGTCTTTCTTGATCCTATCACTGCGAAGGATGCTCCAGCAATACGTTATCCATGATATTGCAGGCGCGCTTCTTCTATGGTTGACGGGCAGCGGAAGAACCAGTATACTCGACCTGCACTTTGTTCCGCAGATCTTAGCTACTGGGTGCTGGTGGGCGTCAACTATTCCACCAATGGATATTGTGTATCATGCCCTCTGTCTATTCGGTGTCACATCTGGCCTTTTCTGGAATGTCATCGAAGAAGTACATCCACTCAAAGGGGCATGGGCCATGTGCTACACTCTGAACAATTTTTGGAACCGTACATGGCACCAGAATTTTCGCAGAGCATTGAAGACCCCGAGCCGCTATGTTGCGAGAAACATAGCATGTGCTCCTAAAGGATCATGGGCGAGTCGTCAGATCCAGTACCACATCGCTTTTGCCATCTCTGGGGTCTACCATTGGGCAGCCGCAAAGATTGCCATTCGATCCGAGAATTTCACAAAAACATTGGCTTTCTTTGCGATCATGCCGATAGTTATGTTGTTAGAAGATCTTGCTATCTCCATCGCTCGAGAACAGCTTGGCTGGCGAAATCGACGATGGCGTGTCGTCGGATACCTGTGGACCTTTTTCGTCCTGACTTCGCTTAGTGTGGGCTTCGTGGACGACTGCGTCAGGCATGGTCTTGTTACTTCGTTTCCAGCTCTTCCATTCTCTCCTACATACGCCATATTGAATCTATGGGTCCGCAGCAAGACTTAGTGTCTTCCAGACAAGATGGAACATCATCTTGAGGGAAGGTATTCCTGTAGACGTTCCAATTCTGCCTGTTCTGAAAGGGAGACTGGTACAGCAGATCCCTGGTACCTTAGTTGATCTTGTGCCCTCCAGGCATCAATGTAGTGAAAACCCCATCAGCATCATATGCTTCTCGAACCCGCTTCAGGAACTCAATGTTCTCTTTTCCATAGCTTCGGATAGGATCTTGGTCTTTCGCGGCATAGTTCATGTACTTGAAAGGATGAAACAAGCCTCTCTCCTTAGCAGCCGAAACAGATTGCTCAAGCACAGCTTTGATACCGTCAATGACAGTTGTGTCATCAGCTTCGCGAGACCATTCCCATCCAAAGGAACAGACTATGAAGTATGGTGATTAGCTTCATCGGAAGAAGTTTGTGTGGCAGGACTCACCGACTAAAGGCGCTTGGTCGTCATGAAGGCCCATGACATTCCCTCCACGAGCCGTTTGGGCTTCTAAGATATTCTGCGTGAGTGGCTGAATTCCCAGCATTGGTGCAAACCCCTGGTCATCTTGTAACCCGTTGTCTAGCGCCGTCTGTACTTGCTCAACGAATATGTCCACCATAAGTGCTAACAGCCCTACATCGGCGGAAAAGGTTGCCGTCGTGAACCGGCTCCGCATACCGGCTGGTTCTGATCGATTGAGCTCATCTGCAAGATCTGACACCGAAGTCACTCTTGCCGTGCTCATAATCTTTGCTGTACCATATGCCTCTACATTGTCTTTGAACTGGGTGAAGATTGGAGGTTCAACCCTTCCTAGGGCATCGTACTGCCCTGCGGCCCAAGCAAAGTTGCCTTGCTTGTAGCCTAGACCAGCAAATAGTGATACATGTGGGTCGGATGGAGCGTCGTGTGCGAATTTGACAAAGCCGCGAGTGAGAGCTGAAGTCACTGATGGCAGCAATGGCCAAACATGTAACCCTCCCCACATTGGTCCCTGCGGGAATACGTCAAGATCAAAGCCAGTGACAACGCCAAAGCTATTTCCGCCACCACGCATAGCGCGATAGAGGTCCGCGTTTGACGATTCGGAAGCACTCGCGAGGCTGCCATTTGCAAGAACCACCTATTGTGCTATCAGTATGTGTCCGGCATTTAGATTCAGTTACTTACCTCGAAGTTACGGACATTGTCACATGCCCAGCCGTGCATGCCTGAGAAGTGGCTCAGTCCACCACCCAGCAGCAATCCACCAACACCAACTCCAGTGAGTCGGCCACCCACGACGGTCTTGTTGACCTTTTCAAGCTCTTTGTACACATCTCCCCATATCGCGCCAGCGCCGACCCTGACTAGTCTTTCGCTTTCGTCTAATACGACATCGCTCAAACCCGCCATGTTGACGGTGATACCTCCATCGATATTGCTCGCACCCTGGATATCTGAGTGACCCCCTCCGCGAACAGCGAAAGGGCAACCACTTGTGCGTGAGACTGATACAACGGCTGCGACATCTTCGACAGAATGGATATGGACAAGACACGCTGGCTGAGCAGACTGCTGTTGCTGTGCCCAAAAGAGGGATCTCACGGAGGTCTGATTAGCAACGGTGGGAACATGTCCGACATCAGACAAATTAATGCCAGTAATCTCGACCGAGAGTGTTTCAGAGAGGAGAATGCACTGCATGTGTCAGACCATAGCTACTATTCGCTTGACATTCTTATTCGACGTACAGCATCATGGCAAGAACCGTAATCTGCTGTTATGCCTTTGCTATTGCCGATAGAAGCGTACATGGCATACAGCCAAGGTAGAGTTGTTGATTGCCACATTGCTGTATATTTGATAACGAAACACGAAAGATCTTAACTGACAACCTTGAAACTTTGAGCTTCTGGTGGGCATAAGACGTTCTCGACTTCGTTGTATATCAGGCCACTCGTCGGCTCGTAAAGATCGACTCATGTGAGGCTAAGTAGGATATGTCTTAGCCTCACTCTTCGGCTATCGATATGAAAGGTTCAATATCGTTGGGTAGCTACTCAGTTCCGTATCTAACGTATCTGTGCCCCATCCTTGACTCCACGAGACGGACGTACGGCAATCCTTCATGTAGGAGCAAGGGTACCTAGGTACATGAACAAGATACGTAACAATTTCAACGATAGCGTAAGGCCAATGGGCTAATGCGCAACTACAACAAGAAGTGATAAATACGTAGAATTCGTCTCCCGTTTGTGCTAGCAGCTAGTGTCCTTGTGGCTAAGCGACCCACAGCGGCACAAGACGGCTGTGGCTAGCGGGAGAGCAAGGCCCCCGAGCGATCATTTGCTAGTGCTTGCTTCACCAATCCTCGAAATGCCTTTGACGCTGAGCTTTGCGAGACACAAGCGAAGCATAGGGTTCGCCTCGCCCGTCTGCTGCTCAAGCCGACCGATTTCTATTTCCAAATCGCGTTCCATGTCCGTTAGGCAAGCAATCGTCTTCTCAAATGCTCCGCTTTTCTTCAGGCAAGCCGTCAAATGTTGCTTGCTCTCTTTCGACAGAGGATGTGCGTCCACGGTGGCGATCGTAGGGCGTTGCCGGAACACACCTAGGAAGTGCCCACGGTACTCCGGAAAATTTTCCATGCAGTATACAACTGGATACGAGAATTTTCCTTCGTCTAGATCCTCACATAGACCTTTTTGTGCCGTATAATCCTGGAAGTTCATGTAGTCATCCCGAATCTGGAAGAAGCGGCCGAACAGCAGCGTCAATCTGTGGAAATTCAACTGCGGTGTTACCTCGCTCTCCGCTTGCATGAGTCGTATCAGCATGCGAAACATGCCACCGGTCTTGTGATCCACCATGTTGACGTACTCAGCCTCGCTTGGGCATGCGAGGTTGTGTTTCCAGTATAGGTCCCAGCTTTGACCTAGATACAGGCCCTCGAGTTCTTCAAGGACGGCAGCAAGAGCAGCTGGACTCAGATTTTGTGCGACGTCCTGTACAGCGCGCACGAACATGAAATTAGCGCTGTTGATCGACTGAGCCTGTCCAAACAGAATATGTGTCGATGGATAGCCTCTTCGAAGCGGGGAATTATCCTCGAGGTCATCGAGAATGAGAGATGCATTATGCAGTGAATTGATCACGGACATGATCGCCTTGACTCGATCAGATGGCACGTGAAGCCATGTGTTAAGAGATTCGATAAGTGTGGTCCGGACGCCTTTCGAGGGCATGCTTGAAACATACTTTGATGGCGCCTCCAGTGCCAATTCTGAAGGCTTATAGAAAGGGTAACTGGAAACCTCGGAGAAACCAGACTCACTGCCGCTGGAATCCAAGTCAAAAATGGGAGAGTCTTTCCTTTTCTTCGCCGGAGCTTCCTGTTTGATGACCACGGCATCATGCGACAGCTTCCTTTTGACACCATTGGAAATAGGTGTATCAGCGTGCTTCCACGCATTCTGCCTCGGGCAAGCCGAACACCAGTAGTGATTCCCCGAAACAGCTAAGCCAGCGCAATCGATCCAGCGTTTTAGTTTCAAGGATACGTCGGGACAGGCCTTATAGAGCTCGTCACGGCGCTCACAAAAGTTACGCTCAGCCGTGATGATTTTGCGCTTGACTTCATCCTTTGCGTCGTTGATTGAGAGTCCTTTTGTCCTGATGAACAAGTCCACGGCGCTTACGATCCTCTTCGACTGGCCGGACTGCAGTTCCCTATATTCCCGTTCCCAGCTAAAATAGTCATTCGCTAGGAGAAGTCCTTCAGTGGCTGCGTCAATAATGGGCTGTACAAGTGCTTCCTCGGCTTCTGAGATAGACATCCCAAGGCTGAATTGAAGCATTGGCCAGAATACCCTGGGCAGAGATGAGCTAAAATTTGGAAATTAGATGATTGTGTTACTTACAGCATTCCGCCGTTCTCGCTCCGATACTTCAGGTATTCTTCCATAGTTTCGGCTTCCTTGTCGCTGTTTCTTTCGCTGATCGCGAGCCAGACGTCGCGGAACGCAGCAAGCATCTTCAGGCCCAATTCGCGGTCCAGGCTGACACATTCAAGAATGCACTGCGAAACAAGTTTCTTGGTCTTCATAGCTCTTGAATCTGGAGTCGTGCTACTGACATCGTCAGGATTCAAGGCAGCATAAAGGTTGCCGTGCTCAACTTGCGCATCTTCGATGCTGAGACCTTCGCCGCCGTCTATGTTCTTGTCAGAAGCGCTAGCAAATCGATAGGATGACATAATTACCATCATGAATCAATCCCAAGTCAGATAGGTATGCTAAGACACCCAATCTCTCCGGAATGGCCTCAGGATAAATCAAGGATGACCAATTCCCTACTGGTGAAAAAGAGAAATAGGTGTGCCGTTCCCGCCCATCTCCCATCTCTCTGGCCCAGTCCTTGACGAACTGACGACTTGCTGCATCAGCTAGATCATTTCGAGAGTGGACACGAATGGGAAGGGTCGTGAAACACCCTGTTCGTCGGGATTCATCAAAAGATACAAGCTCGGACTGATATGAGAGCGACCCCATTTTACGATGTATTTCGTCTTGAAAGAGTATCTCAACACAAGATAGGAGTTGATTGGATGTTCACACTTTCTCTCTTTTGAAGAAGTTGATAACAGCATTTGTACATGTTGTCATTGGACTCAGAGGGCACGTGATTTCCGTTTCACTTCTATTCAATTGGTTACAACAGCACTGATCTAGCTCCGACTACGAGTCAAGCAAAGAGCTTTGTAGGTCGGAGGACGTCCTTCTTTCGTCGACATAACTGTGGGAACCCTATGGACGGCCTTAGAATCTAGCCACCGGCTATTCGCGTCATTCCTTCCAGTTTATCAACGTTCATACAATAAGTACGTATCCGACAAAATTAGGGTAGCACTTGAGTCCAGATGATGCACACGCTATCATCTGAAGCGGCACGTATCAGTGGCTAGGCCCCAACCGTCTGGACTAGCCGCCCAAGAAGTGCTTCCTTCTGCAGTGCGTGCATTCGCCACTACTAATTCGACTTTCTCGTCTACTATAATGCGAGCACGTTTTCAATGGCTGTACTACTATGATATACCATGTCCACCACGGATACGTGTGTACCGTGCGCTATTATAAGTTCATCATGATTTTCCACCAATGAAATCTGTTGAGCGCGAAGTAATACTTCCACTGTAAACTACATACCACGAGTTTTCGTGTCATTTGATGAAAAATATCGATTCTGTGACGTTTTTCTCACAGTTCCACGTTGGTAAGTCATCAGCCACTCTGCGGTGACGGAGGCTGGCCTGCGGGGCGAGCCGTTCAGGGTCCAAATTACATGCATCTGACCCACCCACTAGCGATGCGTAGTACATCTTAAGGCACCCTGCATGCAATAACGACTTTCCAGATGCGGGAGCATGTTGCGACGCCTGCGCGTCGTCGTAACCAGCCTTCAGAAAATCCTACGCTAGTGTCAAGCTATCGATTTGTGGAAGGAGCCAACTATTGTAGCGTCATTTGCCAGATAACGGCACGCGAAAATCGGCAAGCAATCTTGTCGTGGAGGATTTCCACGGTCCTGCGCCAGTGTAATGCGGCTGCAATGTCTACGACGAGAAGGGAAGGAATTGAACCGCCCACGACAAGAACTTTACTTGATTTGCATGTCAGAGGGTCGACGAGTCGTGTGGTGTGCGTTGCAGTTTTTCGTGTTTTATGTGGGAACAATAAACTATCTATCCTTGAATACCGAAGTCCAAACTCCAAGCACACTCAGCGAAAGCCACTATGGCAGGAATTTCCTATGTACAGCAGCTGGAAAACGTTCCGGAGGCTGTTGCAATAGTAGCAATCGTATGTTCTATCACTCCTATACTTTGAGTCATCACTATGTACTGACAAACTTACCTTCGCAGGCCATCTTTGTTGTAGCATCGGTCATAATCTATGGGTGTTATCTGCATCCGCTTGCTCATGTCCCTGGTCCATTCCTAGCAAAGTTCTCTCCAGTGCGTTCTTCGAATCAAAACTGAGTACTGTTTTCCTGATGGTTAGAAGATATGGGGCATGAAGGCTCTCTACCGCATGAAATTCAATTCAGATCTTCAAGCTCTTCATAGAAGATATGGTAAGAACTGCCATGACTTGTATGGTAGAAGCAGCTCTGCTGATAACAGACAGGGCCTGTCGTCCGAGTCGCACCGAACGAAGTGTCGTTCGCGACATTCGAGGCAGAGACTACAATATATGCAAAGCAAGAAGATGGTCGTTTCTCCAAAGCTGGAACGTTCTTGACTCTTTTCTCGGATCTTGTCTTGAATGCTCCAACTCTCATCACTATCCCGGATCCAGCGCTCCACAAGAGACTGCATAAAGTGATTCAACAAGCTTTCACACCTCAAGCACTCGCGAGTCAAGAGCCGATTCAGAAACTACATATCGAAAGAGCAATGCCCGATTTCGACGAGATTGCTGAAAGCGGTACCGAGATAGATCTTGCCGACAAGTTAGAGACAATGTTCTGGGAAATTATAGGTGACCTTGCTTTTGGGGAGCCATTGATGGCTGGAAAACGACGTAAGTGGCAGTGCGATACCACAGACAGCTTACATTTAGCTGACCCTGTGCGAAGCAACATACGAGTCCTTGAAAAGATTAGGCAAAGGATCGATGCCTATAGTGGAAGCCTTGAGCTTCATGCTGGTCATGCCTGGTGTAGCCCCTGCGCTTGAGACAGCCAGAAGCCTTATCTCCGCAATGCCAATTCCTTCTCAGCTATCAAAGCTTGTCCCATCCAAGAAACTACGCGATTGTATCGATAGGCAGGATGGTAGAGAAGATTTTATCTCGGCTATCATGGCCAGCGAAAAGCAAGGTCTGACGCTAGACGCGGATGCCTTCTTTAGTAACGCGATGGGCCTGACGTAAGTATCACCCTTTCTCTACCCGCAATGACGTCTATTGATTGCTGCAAGACTCGCTGGGTATCAGACTACAGCTACGACGCTAGCATCTACATTCTACCATGTCCTGCGGTACACAAACACTTACATCACACTATGTGCTGAGATACGTTCTACATTCGCCAGCGAAGCCGACATCACGGGCGAACGACTTTCACGATTACCGTTCCTGAACGCATGCATCAGGGAGACTTTGCGCTTGCTTCCACCAGCGAACGGCAAAACAGCGCAACGCACTGCTCCTTCTTGCACTATAGCGGGAACATATATACCCGCAGGCACCATTGTCTCGGCTGACATATACACAATTCAGAGATCGTCACAGTACTTTAATGATCCTGCTAACTTTCGACCAGAGAGATGGTTGGAAGGTGCGGAGGAGAACGGGTTCGATGGTGACAATAGGTCTGCCAGTCGTCCCTTCTTGATTGGTAGTAGGGCGTGTATTGGAAGGCATATGGCGCAACAAAGCATAAGGCTGATCATGGCGAGATTGTTATGGAAGTATGACTTCGAGCTGCTGGATCGGGACGGGTTCATCTGGGAACGGGATGCCGGAAGCAGCCTGATCTACACGGACTACACACTTTTAGTGAAGGTCTCGAGGAGATGAACTGCCTGTGAGAGCTGTCTAGATGTGGTTTCGAAACTATCCACGTAGAGACCGGAGTCATCGATGCAGCCGTTGAGGTTAATGTTACATACGAGGTGTGTTTAGGCACGAGATGTATGATGATTGCGACATTTGTGACTAGTCCAGGACGGGTTAAGTCGTGTTTCATCCTGTGTCGGCCAGTTCGATACCCCGAAGTCCGACAACAGCAACACGTTGAGGTTCTCGTCTCATCTGAACATCGTATTCGCGAAGCACTGCATCTCCATTACGCTGCACAACATTAGTTATCGAGTCCAAAGCACGTCAAGGATACGGTCACTAACATTTTCTGTCACTCCATACCTTGAGCCATTCCATCGCAGCTGCACACTCCAAAGCAGACTGTAGCTAGCCATTACTTCTCTTCTCCTGCATTACAGCAGCAAGTATCATAACATCCATCCATTCGAGAGACACTACTTCCTCCTTTACTGGCTTTCTTGTTTTGTTTTGTGGAGAGGGTGTCTCGGAACATTGAGCGGCATCGCGCGCAATTGAGGCAGTTTCTAGAGCCCTAAACCCGATCGGGCGGCATACATTCAGAGCACCCTGTTGGTGACGACCAAGCATTCTGACGAACGTACTCGGAATTCCATACCTATCGATTGTGTTGAGGGGCAGGCATCATGCGGGGCATATCGATGTTGTCGTTCGTTCTCTTTCCTCTCATCTCTACACCTACCGTCTTTGCTTCAGAACAACAACCCTTCGAATACGGCGCTATGTCTGCACCACAGTACACTCTTCCTCCGCTTCCATATGCGTACGATGTAAGCATAACATCCGATGATCAAATCGCTTCAGCATACGTCATACTCACGAATCACAGGCGTTGGAGCCGCACATCTCCGCCCAGATCATGGAGCTCCACCACAGCAAACACCACCAGACGTACATCACCAATCTGAACGGGCTTCTCAAGACCCAGGCCGAGGCTGTTTCCGCCTCCGACATCACCTCTCAGGTCTCCATACAGCAAGGCATCAAATTCAACGCTGGTGGTCACATCAACCACTCGCTCTTCTGGCAAAACCTTGCACCTGCTAGCTCGAATGAGGCCAAGATCTCTGCTGCTTCAGAGCTCGTCAAACAAATTAAGGCGACATGGGGTGATGAGGACAAGTTCAAGGAAGCCTTCAACGCCGCTTTGCTGGGTATTCAGGGAAGTGGATGGGGCTGGTTGATCAAAACCGACATGGGCAAGGAGCAAAGGCTGTCTATCGTGACGACCAAGGATCAAGATCCTGTTGTTGGTAAGGGCGAGATTCCCATCTTTGGTGTCGACATGGTAAGTCGCTCTTAGCCTCGTGGCAATGGTCGTGTGTGACTAATTCGAGTTTCAGTGGGAGCATGCGTACTATCTCCAATACCAGAATGGCAAGGCTGCCTATGTCAAGAACATCTGGAATGTCATCAACTGGAAGACTGCGGAGGAGCGTTACCTGGGATCGCGCGCAGACGCGTTCAGCGTGCTCAAGGCATCCATCTAAGCTATGAAATAGAACAGGATAACAATCAAGAATGACACGGATGATATAGACTCCTTGTATACTGCTGTCGCTTGATGTACATACAAACACCTTGAGAGCACCATGGTGGATTTTAGCGCATGTGCATTGACCAATCGGGTGCTCTCCTGAAACTTGCTCAAAGACACGCATTCACTCTCAACCCTCAAATACCCAATAACCAAGATTCGAAAGGGTGTGAACACTCTGAAAACTACATAGTCTTTCTTCCTCCGGCTCTTATCGTCGATCATATCTAATTTCACACCCGACTCATTCTTACACTTTCCCGTCTTGAGTAGCATTGCCCTCGCATCGACCTCAAAGTGCTGTCCACATAGCACCTAGTCCATCAACGAGACACTCTTATATATCAAATCTCCTCTACCATGTGCAACGGTAGCTCAAATCGTGTCAGTCAAGGCGGTTCAATAGCAGTCATGCGTCCAACCTCCCACTTAGCACGAACGCATTCAGAACAAGAAATATTCCTACTTTTTACCAACCCGCTCTCCAAATCGGGTACCAGTGTCGAATGCCAGGGCCTTGACAATGTCATTCAACAAAATAGCCATTGGCTTGTAATACAGTATGTATCATTTTGTTCTATTACTGCGTTTTGAAGGAGCTGGAGATGACTAACGAGGTGAAATAGTCGTGACGGCGATCTCTCCGCGCCACCACCACAAAGTATAGCAGACTCTTTATACTCCTTCGAAATTGGAAGTTCGCTTGGAGGGATGATGCATCTACCAGAGAAACTGCACTTGGGTGTTGGTGACAATGGCATCATTGGAAGAAGAGTCTCGGTTATGACAGGGTCAACGCAGCAGCCTTTGACATTAGCGGAAGGTGTCGTGGGATGGAATTAGCAAGCCATTTTTTGATGCTATCTTTTTGTATTAGTATCTCTTCAATAACGACAGTGTTCAAAGAATTCCCAGAAGACGAACCTCTCCATGCATGTTATAAGAACGTTTGCCAAAGGTAAAGACAGTGGGGATATGACAATGAAAGATGAGGAAGACCAAAGCCCTTTCAACAACTCCACTGTAGGCGAGAGGAGAGTTACCTGAAACAATCCAAAGCAAGTAACGGGATCATGACCTTCGCCTGCATGCGACTCTCCTCGGACGCAACTTAAGCTGCCTCACACCAATAATGCCTGGAAACTACAGTCATAGTCATGCAATCGCTGGTCAGTCTAGTTATTGCAGGGAACTTCACATCCAGTGCAGTCCGGGTTTTGCTGAGCTTTGTCGCACTTGCAGGACTTTGCGCAGAAGTGATCAACACGTCCGCATCCGACCAAACACGCCTGTACGGCGCCATGACATCTTTCGCAAGCTGCTTCCCATCCATCGGATGTAGTTGCTGGTGGTGCCGATTGTTCCGTTGTCTCGGTAGGCGCTGGGGTAGATGTGGGTGTGGGAGACGTCGGCGGCTCAGGGGACTCTGATAAAACTTCCGAGCTTTGAGATGACCAAGTAGCTGGCGAAATATCCATTCCACCCAACGAGACGAGAGACCTGGTAGAGCTATTGATCCGACTGCTCTGTGGCGTGGAGGGAGAATTGGTAGTCGCTGAAGAGATGCTGACACGTGCCGAAAGGGAAGAGGTCATGGGAAACATGGTAGCACTTGTAGAAAAGGCGGAGCTCGTTCCAGAAGAGCTGTAGAGTATTAGTTAAAACACCAAGAGGGACTGGAATCTGTCTGTTTCCTGGAACTGACCTCGTAGATGTGGGCAGGATGGATGAGAGGGAACAAAGCTCTTCGTCCTGTCGCTTTCCAAACTTGTCACGACGTTGCACACAAGAGTGCGAACCGTGGAAAGGGTCTCCCCTAGCGAGATTGTACACAACTTTCCCTGCTGTTCGATCATCGCTGGCGATTGCGTTGCTCCTCAGCCATGCATGGTCCTTCAATATCGTCTTCATGGGGGTTTGTTGCACATACGGAATCTCTTGCCAGTTCGGTAGACCATACAGATATGCAATGAGACCTGACTATTGTGCAAGTTAACATCGACATACATCCAATCGTGCATACCTTCTTACCGTGATCGCAGCAGCGTGGCTTGTTCCTTCCCTTTCACCTTCAGGTGGGATTATGCCGCCAGATTTTGGAACGGTGACGGGTTTAGCAGGCGCATGCACGGTTATCTGGTTGTTCGGGTCTTCAACCGTTTTTTTGTACAAGGCGCCACTGTCGGTCACACCCCCGACTAAAATCATGGTATCATCAGCTGTCCAGAGTCTTTGTGGAAAGCTATCATGGACGAAGTTAACCGCTGGCGTGTTCCCCGCAGCAAACACCACAGGTATACTCCGCGCCTTACAGAAATCCAGAAAATTCTCGAAGATCTTCGTGATTCGTTCAATCTCATCGTTTGATTTACCAGGTTCTTGTATGCCTGTTAGGATGGTGAGTTACGGATTGGTGCAATCAGAAGCTGATAACTAAACACTTACCCCATGACATGTTGATAACAGACCTTGCTCCTGGATCTTGGCTTGTTCTGTCCTTTATATCTTTTATCACCGCATCGATGAACCAATCCAAAGCCAGCGTCGTGATGGGTAAGGTGTATGAGACGTTGGGGTCGAATTTGCTTCTCATCGTGTTCTTGGTCTTCACTAAGCATAGATCTGATTTGGGCGAGATTCCTCGTTCGACTCCAGCAGCGATTGTAGCCATCCTTTTCTCTTTGTCAGCCTTGTCGCGTTCACGTTCATGTACTATGACACTTACATCGTTCCATGGTCGCCACCTTGAATTCGTTTAGGCATAGTTCTGTCAGGGTATGCTGGATCATACGGTATAACCGGGAAAGACGTCAATTCGTTAGGGGTTACGATTGTACTGACGGAACGTGTGCCAGCTTGTAAATCCTATCCAAGTCAGCTCCCGTGCTTCAAGGTGGATGATCAATACGAAAACAAACATACAACATTATCTGTGTCAAAGCCATCGTCCAGAACATAGATGGTGTCTCCTTTCCCCAGAGAAGCATCCGCCAGATAAGGTGGATCGAACTGAGGTCCGGAGTCTGCTACATCGATATCCCGCGGCGGGGCGGAAAGCATCTTTTTCCACCAAGGTGCATCAGGATTTGATGGTAGCAACGCTCGTGGTATCAAGTGAGGAATTGGATCTAAAGAGGTTGCAGACCAACCCATAAAGCTCTTCGGTGCCGGAGGTTTACCTAGATCAGTGTGTAAAGAGCGACTTTGGCCAATCGCTCGAAACTCATCAATGCTGTGGTCTATAGTTTCATCGAATTCGTACGGAAGAACGCTGCCGATGAAGTCGTATCGCTCTTTTATCTCGGACACCTGCGAGGCATTCAACTGGGCGATGTAAATCTGATGCCGGGTGGCTTCCAACTTGGCAATGTATCCATTTCCCCCATCGAGTTCAGTAATGAACTGCTTGAATGTGTCCCACGATGTCCCGTACTCGCTGATGATCCCGTACCTCTTCGTAGTGTCTGGGGTCGGTGTGGGTGTTTTACTAATAGAAGAGGACGTCTGGCTTGAAGTGACTGTAGAACTTGCGCTCATCGCTGTGGATGATATGACAGTGGATGACTTCATCGACGTAGTCTGCGCAGTCGAAATGCCCTGAGTACTTTGTAGCGAGGCTGTGTTCGTGGCTTTCTCTGTTGTATCTGGGTCCACTGCCTGGCTTGGTACCTCGGGTTCCTCCCAAGGAAAGTCCCGGAAAGCTTCCATAGCCGCCTTGCACTGAGCCAAAGGACCATCGTTTTTGACGAAGTCCGCTGCCGTTGACTTGAGCTTCGACTGAACGTCGGCTGGTAGGTTAGGGAAGTCCTGAGCTAGATTCGCCGTTGACTTCATCCAGTTCAGGGACTGTCTAGCGAGTGATTGAGCACCTGTGAATGTATCCAGGGCACTTTTGGTGAGTTCGCTACCAGGAAAAGACTTCTGGATACCGTTAAGCGATGATACGAACTTTCCCATGTTGCCAACGGCACCGGATATTGGTTCAGAAAGGCCAGCTGCTGCACCGACTGTCCCTCCAGCAAAGCCAAGGGCACCTGTAGTAACAGAACTAACTCCGTCAATGGCGCCTCCAATGTCAGATGTGGCACCCTTTGCGATACCGCCAAGCGCCCCGAAAAGACCTCCACCTCCACCACCACCGTTGTCATCGTCGTCGTCGCCTTCTTCCAGTTCTGTAACTTCCCCAGGCTTCGCGGTAATATCACCCGAAAGGGCTGTTTCGCTGGTCAGGTCCGATGGGACGGTTACAGTCTGACCTCCGACAATGATCTTGTTTGCGAGAAGCTGAGCGATGGAGCCGTCATGTAACATTACGTCGATTGCATCTTGGTCGGAAGAAGGCAGCTGATAACCTACGCCACCAATCACAGCTTCGAGACTGGGTGCAGTCGGGATTGCTGCAGGAGCTGTAGAAGCTTGTGAGGGCTGGCCCGAAGACATGATCCCCCCACTGCTAGTATCTTGTGACTGTGTGGCTGTGATAATCACAGTACTTGGCGCACCGTCCGACGCAGTGACAGTAGTTGTCACAAGACTTTGGCTTACCGAAACAGGGGTATCAGGTGTACTATGAATGGAGCTAGATGATGTTGAAGAAATGGTTGAGATTGACGAGGGCAAATTTTGAGAACTATTCGAACTTCCAGGGGGTGAAACTGATAGCGTCGACGCTGATCCCAGGGCTACTCCGCTTGGAGAAGTTACGATAGAGAGCTTGATTGTTGAAGTCAGATAGATGCTGCCGGCAAAGGCTTGGCTCGATCCGTTGGATGGCGACGCACTAAAGGTGGAAGGCAATTCAGAAGAGGCCGGTGTCAATGAAGTAACGATAGATGTTGCCGATACTGACGCCGTACCACGGGATGAGTTTACCTTGGGAGTCGATGTAGTTGGATAGATGGTTGCCGGTGCGGAAGATAGTATCCAAGAAGGACTGACACTTATATTCAAGAGATACGAATTGGCTGGTGAAACCTCCCTAGGTACTAACGGGTCGTCATCTGGGTGAGATTTAGTCATTGGTTCAGTTTTAAAGCCATCGTCGACTGACCCGTATCGGAAAGATGGTAAGGCAAGGAAGCGTGAACACTGCCAAGAATTAGTACGTAAAGGAGCAGACGAAAGAGCTCCATCTCGTGGAAGGTCTGCGATTATCCTTAATGTTGTCGTGGATTCAATTGTGAGACACTGATGTGGACCAAGATGACAATTGATGAACTGCTTCACACAGTACTTATAACTTTCAAGTGAATGCATGCTTACCAGACACTTCCACCTCATCAGTATGAGCAACAAGCTTGCGTTAGTGATTGTGATGACCTTTGCGTTAGACGTGGTACTAGTCTCACTCAGAAACCATCGCCAGCGCCGTCGGGTAACAGCTATGAGCCAGATATACGGGTCGAACGAAGGCGTTACGTCAGGATGTCGACTTCCGATGGAGTTAGACTACCAGATCTGTTGACGGAATGCTTTCACCGTCTCTAATATGGCAAAGAACCTGACACGAAAACCCCCGCCACCTCTTGGATTCATATGGGGTCGATGTGTATGCGCCGATTCGAAACAAACGACGGTGTCAAAATGGGTCGCAAAAGCTGATCGAGATTGACGCTCAAGAATACGGCAAGAACTTCGCCGCCTCCTTATGCGTGGGCTGAAATTTCAGTCTATGTCTACGTACGGCGAGGTTGGTCGTTTGATGAGATTTGGGGGCGCCTGCAGACGATGCCGGGCCCCTAGCGAGGTGACTCAACGTCACAAATCTGCAGATGCAGCGTGTGGTGATACTTGAGCTGCTGTGCGATAGTTGGCGAGCTGGAGAAGGCAAATGGCCCCTAACGCTGTGATGGAAAAGAGATGAGGTGGGAGATGCTGAACGACGCGGTAGCAGACCTCAAGGAGTGCTGAGCCGCATTGGCACAGTTCATCAGTACTGCGCCGCATTTACCACGCCTCGCTAGGTCTTGTAGTCTTGTGCAGGCTCTATCATGGTGACAGCAATGTACTTGAGTCCATTGTTCGCCTCTTGTGGTTCTGGGTAGGAGGCTCGGCACGCTTGACCCCACCTTCTCTAAACCGACCAATCGTGGCTGGCCATGAAGAGCAGCACTACCTAATGTTGTCCCAAACCCATCACATATCGTTGAGGATTCGCTAGAGGGGTATCTCTAGTAATCTGGTAAGAATGAACTTTTTTAGCTTGCCGTAGGCTGCTAAAAGTCAAGAGCTAATCGTGTTCATCACCTTGCTTTAACGTTGTCCTGAGAATTTGAGTCTTGCGAAATCTGTTAAGAAGGTAGAACGTGAATCTGCAGGCTATTAGGCGACTTTTAGGACATTGCAAAGTGCGTGAGATGAGCCTCGCCTGTTGAATTGGTGTGATCAGAAATTAGTAGGTACTCGCAAGGACATCGCTATGTAACCGGCCTGAATGTGCATGAGGTAGACTCGCGGCGTGTCGCAATCCACCCTCCGTTTGTGCAACATAGTTCACTTCCGCCCAAAGATTCTAGATAAAGATATGCCTCTGAACTCGTTTGAGGCGTTCGTTGATGGAATGTTGGTGTAAGGAGAGACGCTATGCCATGGGTCAAGGCTGGTCCAACATCGGTAAGATCAGCGAGCTCGTGACGTCGTGCTTACATCGTCCTGATTGGCTGCAATCTCCCCCAGGTGGGCCTGACGTGCCCAAATTCCAACGTTCATCTCCGCGCGGCTAACTCCACGGTCGCCCATCCATCATCTGCTCAACGTGCAAACGACAAATCGCGACGGAAATAAGGTCGGAACGGAACTGTCCACCAGCCCCGTGACTGCAACAGCGTCAAAAGCTCCGACTTTACCGCAGCGCCGCAGACCTTCGCACCATGTGAACGCCGAGGGCGTGAGGCATTTAGGCAGAATGCAAAAGACACGCTAATATCTCGCTGTGGAGTCTCCACACTCTGGAGTGTACCAGTTCGAGGAGGCGGGGCCTGGCAGCATGGATGTCCGCGGACCGGCAAATGCACGTTGTTAATCTATACGATGCGCAACGGCCACTTCGTATGCCTCTCGATGCACCAGCTTGACGATAAAGCTTGTTACTCTACCAGATATCAGGATATGCACCATCGTCATGTCCAACAAGTCTCCCCAAGCCCGTCATGTCAGCTTCAAAAGGCCGGTCAGTCTCGTGCCAGCTCCTAGACGTAACGACCTCACAAACTCGTCGAATCAGCCGTGATTGCTCATCATCGGTGCGCCCCAACCAACCCTCCCCGCGTCGCCTTAGCCCTCCACGCGTCTGATCAATAGTGCGCCCGGCCGTCAGTGGCTTCTAGCTTACTTCCTTCCCGCACGTTACAAGCAATGGCGCGCCAATGCCATGACAGCCACCGATGCTTGAATCGCTGCCGCAACGCCAAAATAAGCGTCGGTGCCACTGAGCTTAACCGCCAATTTACCCGCCACGAGAAAGCTTCGCACCCACGACCACTCAGCATGCAGTCCCTGTTACCCGAGATAGTGGTATGCTGACCTGGGGTGCCGTACAAGCGATCTGGAAATGCATATGTAGGACCTCCTTGCCCCATGTTTTCCTTGGTATTGGGATTTCCAACGGTCAAGGGCTTGTTACGAAAAAAAGCTGCTTTGACTTGACCCTGCACTTCTGTGCCTCGCCTGTCATTTTTTTCGACAATCTTTTACTTGGATCTTTCCAACTACCAACGTACCTGAACTGTCATCATGGCTCCTGTCGGCGGTGGTGCTGGGGACTTTGAGGTGGCCGCTTTGGCTCGCCGCAAAGCACTTGCTGGTGCCTCGGGACCCATGGCCTTGATCAAGAATGCCAGAGTCTTTGGTATCGCATGTTTCGCTTGTTTGGGAGGTCTCCTCTATGGTTACAACCAGGGTGTCTTCTCTGGTGTACTCACCATGAATTCATTCAAGCAGCGTAAGTAGTATCTCACTACTACAATCGCAAGAGTAATACTGACAAACGATCAGACATGGGCAACTACATCGAGGACCAAGAGACTCTTACGTGGAACTCCTCCAAGCAAGGTTGGCTCGTATCCATTCTCGAACTCGGTGCTTGGTTGGGAACAATGTACTCTGGTTTCCTCGCTGAGATTCTCTCCCGTAAATACGCTATTCTCGTCAACGTTGCCATTTTCATCATCGGTGTCGTCGTTCAATGCACCGCTTCCGCAGGCCAGGGCCACAACGCTATTCTCGGCGGTCGTTTCGTAACGGGTATGGGTGTCGGTTCGCTCTCGATGATTGTACCCATGTACAATGCCGAGATTGCGCCTCCTGAAGTTCGTGGCGCTCTTGTCGGTCTCCAGCAGTTGAGCATTACGCTTGGTATCATGATCAGTTTCTGGATCGACTATGGTACCAACTACATTGGTGGCACTGGCAGGGGTCAAAAGGAGGCTGCATGGCTTCTTCCTCTCGCTCTCCAACTTGCTCCTGCCGTCCTTCTTGGCGTTGGTATGATCTTCATGCCCTTCTCTCCTCGTTGGCTCGTTCACCACGGCAAAGAGGAGGAGGCTCGCCGCGTTCTCGCACGCCTCCGTGGTTTGAACCAGGACCACGAACTCATCGAACTCGAATACGCTGAGATTCGCGCTCAGAGTCTGTTTGAGAAGAAGTCGCTTGCAGAGCGATTCCCTCATCTCCAGGATATGAGCGCGCTTTCAATCTTCAAGCTGCAGTTTGTCGCTATTGGCAGTTTGTTCACCACGAGGGGCATGTTTAGGCGTGTGGCCATCTCTACGCTCACCATGTTCTTCCAGCAGTGGACTGGTATCAACGCGATTCTGTACTACGCACCGACTATCTTCCAAGGATTGGGCCTGTCGGGCAACTCGATCAGTCTGCTTGCGACTGGTGTCGTCGGTATCGTCATGTTCCTCGCAACCAGTAAGTTTATCATAGAATATCCCTAGGTCTAGATTATGACACTAACATCCTCCCCAGTTCCTGCAGTTATGTACGTCGACAAACTCGGTCGCAAGCCCGTCCTCGTCTCGGGCGCCATCGGCATGGCCGCCTGCCACTTCATCATCTCTGGCATCGTTGCTTCCTACGAAGACGACTGGCCAAACCACCAGGGCGCCGGCTGGGCTGCCTGCGTCATGGTCTGGCTTTTCGTCATCTTCTTCGGCTACTCCTGGGGTCCTTGTGCATGGATTGTCATTGCAGAGATCTGGCCCATGTCGAACCGTCCATATGGTATCGCGCTTGGTGCCTCATCCAACTGGATGAACAACTTCATCGTTGGCCAGGTCACACCAGACATGTTGACGCATCTGCGCTACGGAACGTACATCTTCTTCGGTATTTTCACAGCTATGGGCGCGGCGTTCATCTTCTTCTTCTTCCCGGAGACCAAGGGTCTTTCTCTTGTAAGTCACCCTTCTTCCCAACATCCCTGTAAGAGCCGTACTAACGACCTTGATAGGAAGAAATGGACACCCTCTTCGGTTCCGTCGGTACCGCCGAGCGCGAGAAGGAGCGTTGGGCTGAGGTTCACAGGGAGGTCGGTCTTACTGATATCCTCGAGCGCTCTGGTGTGTACCACGACAGTGGTGCTGCGGACTACCACGAGAAGAGCAGTCTGGAGAAGGAGAAGCCCCAGGTCATGGAACACGCTTAGATTAGAAGCGGTCAGGCTTGGTATACTAGGTGGATGGTCGGCGACGAATCATTGTAAGGGTGGACGGCATGTACATGTACCCTTTCGCTTAGCATGTTCTTTCCACCTGAGCGATCAGGCTATATCCGCCTCAACACAGTACAATACAACGTATCACTACATATCACTCCTGCACCACCATGTGATCACCCCTTTACCACACTACCCACTTGTCCATCTACCGAGTAGTCTGCCTCTTGACCTTGTCGCCAACCTTGACAGCAGGCCTGATCAACTTCCTCGCTCCCAACTGCACAGCCGGCCTCTTGACCCCAAGTCCCTTGACAACCTTCTCTTCCTCAACAGTCTGTTCCTGGATCCTCTTGGCTACCTCCTCCCACACGCCCGGCACTCCCGTCTTCATCGTATACAACCGCCCTTCTTTGACATAGAACTTGAACCGCGGCTCACGAACCACTTCTCCCATGCGTTTGACGATGCCTTTCTCCCGCTGCCGCTGAGCCCAAGCGTCGCTCTTCGGCAGCTCGATGTTTGCCAGGCGGAAGCGTTTCGGTGGTAAAGCACGGAGTTCGTGGAGAAAAGCGGTGGTGTGCTTGCGAAAGGGGAAGATGCGTAGGGTGACGAATTCGAGTTTTGTGTTTGCTGTTTGGTTGGGGTTGGTGCGCAGAGAGGTGGCGAAGCGGATCAGGTCGGAACGGGAGCGGCGGGCGTGTTCGGGTATTTGGAGGAAGACTTGGTGGACGAAGGGGGCGGTTAGGTAGGCGAGGGTTAAGGTAGGGATTGTGCCTAGGACGCCGACTGTGGGGAGCTGTTAGTCTTGGTGATTTGGGTGTAGATGTTATGGATGTGTGATAGGGGTGGTAGATAGATTAGACTTGATAGGAACGAATCGCAGTGAAGTAAAACTTGTGTAACTTGTGGTGGAAAGACATGGAAAGGAAGTTGTTATCAGCTCCGCTGCTGGACCACGGGATTGTCATGCACGGTAGCAATCATGGCCACTAGTAGAAGTAACGAGAGTTAAGAATAGTTGGCATGAACATGAGTTACTTACCCGTGATAGCTTGCATCTTTCTTACTCGCTCATCGGGTTGGTTTGTGTTGTTCCATAGTGGCGGTACACCGAAAACGAGGGTGGTCCCAAACTGCAGCAGAGCCATTGCTTTCCAGAAGGATATCCATGTGGTTCGTGCATCGCCCGCATCGTAGATCAATAACCTCGACTTGTATTCTGAATTCTTCGTCAATCATGTTCTTCGCATCTGTCCTTGTCCTCTTGCATGTAGGCCAGATCGTTGCGCAACGTACTTCGCTCTTTTTCAACGGTTTTGGCTGCCGACTTGGAAGACTTTCCGAACCACTGCAAGGTTGGCGAGGCGGAGAATTTCCGCTGGCAACTCCGGCATACAAAGGCATTGATGCGAGCATTGACCATTGGCCGTATGCCTCTATTTGCTGGTGCCGAGCTTCGAAAAGCGGCCGCAAAGGCGAGAAGTCGTGGCTGCATACCAACTGAGGGACGTGGGAAAAAATTGCACTTCTCTGCTTCACTCAAGTCGGCGGGTGGTCGACGTCTCTGTCGCGCGACTGCCAACCTCGCCTGCTGTATGCCTTAGCACGACGCTTACTCAGCAATGAGGTTGTATGGGCGTGTAAGGGTCGAGGTAAACCGCAAACAGACTCTGAGGTTGTCGCGCTGTCACGTGTGTGTGTGGTGATCGGCACGGTGCGGGAACTTTAGCCGATGCCGGTAAGGCTGGCGTTGGTCGAGAGAAGCCACGATTGCCTCGACCCACTCGACCGTCGACGTCGGTATGCTCCTTTCGCGACCCTGAGCTATCTTCCCGCCGCGTTCTGGATTGATCGCGCGCTCTTCATGTGACACGTCGGCAAGATGTTGTTCGCATTCGCGCTGCTGCCGCTCATTTCATTACTATCTCTCGGACACGCCTACCAGGCCCTCGAGGATGAGACGCTCAAACACCTACCCGGGCCGGGCGATGACTTCGACATAAAGAAGGGCTCGATACTGGCGCCCATCTTGATCCCCAGAGTCTCGGGGACAGACGGCAATGCCCTTGTTCGCCAGCATTTTCTGAATTTCTTCAAGTCGCAGCTGCCGGAATGGAGGATAGAGATGCACAACTCGACGTCGACGACGCCGGTGAGCAAAGGCAAGGAAGTGCCGTTTGTCAATGTTATTGCGACACGCGACCCACCGGGCAGCTTTCAGGGGGATGTTTCGCGCCTGGCCTTGGTCGCGCATTATGACAGCAAGTATACACCGAAAGGCTTCATTGGAGCCATCGACAGCGCGGCCCCATGCGCCATGATCTTGCACATCGCTCGCAGCATCGACGCGGCGCTGACAAAGAAGTGGGCTGCGGCGGACCCGGACGACTTTAACGTGGAGCACAAGGGAATGCAGATCCTGTTGCTCGACGGCGAGGAGGCCTTCAAGACCTGGACCGACACGGACAGTCTGTATGGCGCGCGGTATGGTTCACGTCTACACCCCCGCAGTTGGTAACTGACACGTGCACAGAGCTCTCGCCGAAGACTGGGAATCCACTTTCCACGCCGCGTCCTCGATATACCGCACCCCGCTCGATTCGATCGATTTGTTCCTGTTGCTCGACCTCCTTGGCTCCAAGGGCCCAAATGTACCGTCCTACTTCAAGACCACGCACTGGGCATACAAGCACATGGCGACGGCCGAGGCACGCTTGCAGAAGCTGGGCTTGATGAAATCTTCTCCAAATCACGAGTCCAAGATGGCCAAGCGCAAGGACAAGAAACCCCGCGCCGAACGCCCCTTCCTTCCTGACGCGAACAAACAAAACGATGCTTTCATGGGCGGCTTCGTGCAGGACGACCACGTTCCCTTCATGGCGCGCGGCGTGGAGATCCTGCACATGATCCCAACTCCCTTTCCAAGAGTGTGGCACACAATCGAAGACGACGGAGAGCACCTAGACATGGACACGGTAGAAGACTGGACAAAACTCGTCATGGCATTTACCGCAGAGTGGATGGAGCTAGAGGGCTTCTTCGACTTCAAAGCGGAGAAGCGGGAGGTGGGTGCCGAGAAATCGGAACTGTAAGCTACTTCCTATTAATATGATTGCATGTAAGTTAACGCGCCGTAGTGAGATACCCTAGACCCTTACGAATCAATTTTTCGAGCATACCACCAAAGTGATACAATGCGTTGTGCCTTGTGTTTACGCTTACCTCGAGTTGCACACTGACTGATACTGACACGGACAAAGGCTAGGTATAGGCACAAAGCAAGTTGAGCGCGCGTCTTTGACGAAGGACTCTTGAAAGACATGTTCACGACGAGTACAAATGTCCCAAGTATTCGAGGAAGCGGCAACACCGCTCAAGTGCGGCCACAATATTGTCTCCTAGATTTGCTCATTGACAAGCTGACCTATATCTGATGTTACAATCGCTTATACCCAGATTTTCAAGACCACCCTGCAGTACCCACCATGCCCAAAGGTAAACCAAAGAAGGATAATCCCGCGCTGTATGGGGGCTCGCCAGAGCCTTCAGAACCCAGCACAACCCGTTATGCTGCTGTACATAGGCGGGGCGGCACACATAAAGTACGCGACGAGCACAAGACTGACTCCAAATACGATAACTACAACTACAAGGAGCTTGTCGATCAAGCAAAGGAGCGCGGCATCTATCGCAAGGATATGAAAAAGGTTGAGATGGCATGGGCTCTGAAACACGATGGTGAAGAAGAAAGACGTGCGGAGCAAGATGCCGTGCTCGCACTCCAGCGAAAGAGACAAGAGGCGAAAGAAGAGGAGGAAAGAAGAGCCGCACACAAACAAAGACAGATTGAAGAAAAGCACGAGAGGAGGATTGAAAAGGAAAGAAGGAGACAACGCGACGAAAGCGTCAGCGACGACACGCTAAGCGACGCCGACATCGAAGCCCAAGAAACAAGTCGAAACGAGTACGCGCGCGAGCAATTCGGCCACGCCCTCAGCGACGAATCCTGGAACTCGACATCGACAGAATCAAGTCCCGAACCCCCCATGGACCGCGACACCAAACCAGACTGCCGCCTCCGCCTCTTCGAATGGCCACACGAGCAACTACCAGATACCCACCCACCACGCTTCTTCTCCTTCTCCGAGCCCAAACCACGGGCCATACCCTACGCACCCCTCCGACTCACCACCACCTCGAGTAAGCAGAAACTCGTCCTGCCAGGCTCCAAATACCCGACTGGCGTCGATCCAGACTTTTGTCCATTGCTCTCCCCAGCAACACGGTTCGCAGCACGCAACGGCCATTTAATCGGCACGCTCCGGCACGCCGTTGCAGAAAGCGGTGTGCACTGGGCTCAGCGCACGTTGGTGCAGGGTTGGAATGCACACATGTATTTTCACTTGGGCTCTCGTCACCACAACGAGAGTAAGCGGCTGGCGGATACGTATCGGAAATGGGGGCTGGAGAATAGGAAGGTGTTGCGGGTTAAGGGGACAGGGGAGGCGAGGAAAGAGGAGAGAGCGGCGAGGCATGTGCAGAGGAGGAGGAATAGGACGAGGTTGGTGCAGGAGGTTTATGAGAGTTCGTTGTGGAGGCCTGGGGGTATGGGGTATGTGGCTGCTTATCTGGACTACCACTGGGGGGATGGTGGTGGCGGGGAGGGGAGGGGCACTGGACGGTTTGGTGGTGGTGGAAGAAGAGCATGGGAGAAGGAGGAGGAAAGGGTGTTGGAGAATTTGTTCTTTGTGAGGTTTCTTGGATGCGATGTTCCGCATTATTATTTCTGGTCGAGAGAGGGGGAGTGGGGGGATCCGTGTTTCCCCAATCCGGCTTGGGAAGCAGCTGGGCAGTTGGATGAAGATGAGCAAGACGCTGTGAAGATGGGGGAAGATGCAAAAGGTGGGAAGAGGAGATATCGACTTGGTTCGAAGAATCGCGTTGAGTCTCTCAGTCCAGTTAAGACACGATTGATACGCGTACGCCGCCCGTCCTCTGCACTATCCTTCACGACTGCATCATCACCTCCATCCTCTCCTGTCACCATCGCCAGCGCGATAACGCGCGCCGAATATCATTTGTATACTCACGGCCTCTCCTTTACACTCTCCGCCTACCGCACCAGATGGCTCGCTAAAGGTAAAACAACTCATTGGAAGACTTTCGCTGCAAACCTGCCCACATTGTGGCCGAGCGGTAACATACCCGATGTGCCGCCTGTGGAGAGCAGACCGGGAGCCTGCCTAGCGCTGAAGATTGCGACAATTGATGTCTCGAGCGCGGGTGGAAAGACGATGTTTAGTCCGTTGGTGGGTGGGGAGGCGTGGACGGGGGATGATGATAAGCTTTGGGAGGTTGTGGAGGTCGTGGAGGGTGGCGAGGATCGTGAAGATGACGACGACGAGACTGGTGATGAGAGTGACGAATTTGATGGGGACGACGTAGACGCAGACGAGGCAGACGGTGAACTTGAGGAGATTGGTTATGGGAACGATGACGAGGTGTTGTATCGACGTGGTAGCATGGTCTTTGCACACAACGACATTGACACCGATCCGGTCATGGCGTGGTTGGACAAGATTAGTCCGACGTTTGCTCCGTCGACCACGCCGAAAGTGCCGAAGGTGCTAGAGGTAGGAATCGATTTGGATGAGTGGGAAGAGAGGTATCTATAAGACTGCAAGAATGAAGATGGTAAAGCGTGCCGTTTTTGCTGTATGCGATGGGGAAACCTTGCGACTGAGGTATGTCATATAGCTATGAAGAGGAAGGCTGGACTGCTCACTGTGTGGTAGGGGCAAGTGAGGCATACGCTATCGCATAACATTGTGAGGCCTGTAAAGGGCCACCACATATCGCCGCGCATCAGGGCGTTGAGCGAGCATCGCAGTATTCATCCCGAGCAACTACTCAAGCCTTCGAAAAGGATCATCGGTGACGACAGTAGCCTGTGGTCTCCAAGCATATGCATCACGAAACCAGCAAAGCAAAGAAAGGTCCGTTCTTCCACATTGCCTGGCTAGACATGCATGGCCGCGGAGACTCCAACTTTGTTATACAGAGAGCCTATCACATCAAAGCTAAATGACACCATACTTAATTTCCTATAGATGCAGCCGTTTGCAGCTCACCGGGAGATCCATCTGCAGCCAGAGTCTGCCTTGCACAAGATACACCAACGACAGCCAGTCTCTCGCGATGCCACGTTCATGTATAGTGCTGCAACAACGAATCAGCGAGTACGCCATGAGACATAAATTCATCTTTCCTGATGACTGCATACCGCGGTAATGTTATTCTGCCACGTAGTTCTTGGCGGTAGCCTCGTGAGGGGGAGAAAGTGAGGCTTTGCACACTCTATCATACATAAATCCGAAAGCCTGTCACAAACCTCAAAAAGACATCTCAGATACAGAGTTATACATAGTATTACGTCTACGTTCTTTCTTACGCAGTCACATTTTCTGAATACACTCCAAAGTCATCGAAACTTCAAAGAAGCATCATTGACCAGCCGTCATAGGCTTCCTACAGCCATGGTATGTCCTGAAAACGCCTTGATCTATACAAAGCATTCGTGTTCCTGAAAACTAACCCCAGCGGGTAGTTCAATCAAGGCGACCGTGTAACGATCAACAATGGTGGAAACACTTACTACATTGTGGTAAACGTGATCAATATCGAAGGATCACCCACCAAATACAAGATCCAAGAGGAGGGTGCTCCCGCAGGAGTTACCGAGTCAACGCAGCAATCCGTCAGTATGCAGCAGGATTCGATTAGCTTTCAGCAGAATACGGTCACCTATCAGCAGCAGGAAGTAGAGGAAGGTGTACTCTGTGCAGCCTGATAGGATCTATGTCCGCTCTAGTAGCTAGAATCGCGTTTTGTAGGTCGGGTTTGCTGATATTGAGACGGTTGGACGCACTTACAGTGCTGGGAATCTGATGTAGCCTATCAACTACTCCTTAGGCAGGGATCTACCGCACTTTGGTCTGTCTCATTCACTTAGTAGCTGCAATAGCTGCCTTTGCACCTCTCAAGAATTTGGCCTTCCATAATATATGTTCTGAGCGGCGCAATATCATCATTCATGGACTCTTTTGTAACTTAACGGAAATTACATCTGCAGCTAGATCCTATTCACCATAGATACCGGATCGCAGCTGCTCTAACCCGTCGCATAACGGCTTCAAATATTGCTACAAAGACAAAGAACCGCATACCGTCATGATGCTAAGCTATTACGTGCAGACGGTAGTGCGGACGTGACTGAACAGGATCAGCATGTACGCGATGTGGCACAAGGTCAGATCCGCTGATGATTGCATGCTTCACTATGCTGGTCTTGCCACGTATGTCTTGGCGACAAGCTGCATGAATAGGAAGCGAGGCTCTGTGTAATTCGTAGCATATATATTCAGGAGCTCGCTACATTTACCAGGAAGAACGTTCATACACAGACACACCGACGCACACCCGCAAGTGCTGGAATAACAATCAGAGATGTCAACAATCAAGCCAATCAAGCCGAGCTAGCCTCATATAGTAAGCTACTAACCTATTCAAGCTAGCCACCTACTATATAAGGCTAGCTCAGCTTGATTGGCTTGATTGTTGACATCTCTGATAACAATACCCAACCTACCCCCTTGTCTGGTAGGAAGTTGCTCCACTCAATGTGCGCGGAAATCAAGATACCAATCGTGAGTCTTCACAGCGCTACTGCGTGTATACGATGAGGGGCTCGTCATTGACTCATGTCTCCATGTAGTTCCAACCAGGAGATCGTGTATTGTGCGCGGAAAGAACCAAGGTATACATCGTAGTAGGAAAGTGGGAACATGGTTCGGGATATCGCATCCAGGAGGAGAACAGTAATGAGCGATTGGACGTAGCAGCGCAGGATTTGATGCGAATCTGAAGTGTAGTGCGCTTTCGATGACAGCTAATCTTACGCATCAAGTGGGATTTGGCTGGCCAGAGGGATGGTATCCAATGGCGGTACTGAAGGACGATGTGAGATTTACTGGATGTCTTAACCTGTAGAGGGCGGAATGACAAAGTCTCCTAGAATGGTCATCCGGTACGCCTGAATTATTGCACTCTCTACCTACCAGCTAGTCCACTAGACCGAAAGAAATGACCAAGTTGCTCTGAACACATTCGGTCATTCCGATACAATGTCACAAATTGGACATTGGACGACCCCGACCCCAGTAATGCAACGCTGAGATCTGTTGATGACGCATCTGTGTATTTGCGAACGTCGATAACACTTTCGGCATTCTTTTGAAGATATCTTGAGGGGTCTTCTGTTGAGCGGTAGCAGTGCGGAGCCCTTGTGCGGGGTATATGTTACCTTTACATGATACAATTGTCCTTGGCAGAGGCGGGGTATGTAGCTTCCCAAGTCACATACGTCGCGTTGCTCATTCATCCATTTCATGGGTGCTTCGGCGTGCTACATTTACACAGTCCATCTGACTCAAATCTGAGCATCTTTAAGCTTGTCGTTGTTCGAAGTACACACCTACCTAGGTATGCTCCCTACCTAGGTATCATTTCTGGGTGTCGTGAAAGCACCATGGAAGAGACTAATGACAGCAATGACTCTGCGTCTCGAAGGTCTTTCGTGTAGGCCAACCATCGCTCTAGAGCCTCTGTCTCCTCTAGCAGCTCTGCTGGTTCGAGTGACGTTTGGTGGTATCCTTTCCACTTCACGTCATAATACCGCTTCCATCCTCGTCCTCGGCGTTTGAGCTGTTCTGCAACAACGTCCTCTACAAGATATTCTTCCACGCCATTGACTTGTAGTGGCAATGGTTGATAGTCGTCCTGCGTTTGACTCGGCAATGGGTCAGTGTTCGCGAGGCGGAGTCTGTCGACGTGGAACACAGGGTGATGGCCTGGAGGCGTGTCTAGCTTTACTGCATGGCTGCTGATCACTTCTATCACCGTGTACTTCGCGTTCTTCCAATCGAGTTTGCGAGACTCGCGGCCTGTACTGTACTGCTTGTCGAGCCTGAGCCAGACTTTATCGCCGACCTTGAAGTTTCTCGCTTCTCTGCGGTGCTTGTTCGCCTGCTTTTCCTGCTCAGCTTGTGCTTGGGCCATGCTGGCCTGAGCCAGCTCGAACACGTGTCGGAACTTGGCTGCAATAGCTTCTGCTTTCTCGCGGTCTGAACGTTCTTCTGCTGAGTATTTCCTGCGATTAGCACCTTGAGGGACCTCTAGCTGTAACGGGTCTACGTTGTAACCATGTTGCAGGAAGAATGGCGATACTCCTGTCGATGTTGCGTCTCTGCCATTGATCGCTATCTGGGCCATGGGGCAGAGCTGTGCCCAATCGTTCTGCGCCCAGCTGATGAACGCTCGGATGTATGCTTCCCACACACTGTTCATCCGTTCAGTTGACCCATCTGTTTGTGGGTGGAAGGCTGTGGACAGTCGCCGATTGATCTTCAGAATCTCGCAGAGGCGCTCCCATAGTAGGCTCACGAACTGACTACCTCGATCAGACGTAATAGCGTCTGGCAGCCAGTGGTAGGCGACCACGTGCTTGATGTACGCTCTAACTACTGTCTCCGTCTCTGTGTTGGGTAGCGGGATGAAGATAGACCCTTTCCCTAGGCGATCAGTCACGACCATAAGGCATCTCAT
Organism: Alternaria tenuissima; assembly: GCA_004156035.1. Classification (NCBI taxonomy): domain Eukaryota; kingdom Fungi; phylum Ascomycota; class Dothideomycetes; order Pleosporales; family Pleosporaceae; genus Alternaria; species Alternaria tenuissima. Next base: position 11,447 of record PDXC01000022.1, on the reverse strand, counting down.
GTTCTCGCTGATAGGCAATTTCTCGATGAAATCCATCGAGATTTCCTTCCAGATGCGCTCGGGGATAGGCAGCGGCTTGAGCAGTCCTTGTGTTCCTTCCCTCCATGTTTTTGTCCTTCCGCACACGTCGCAGTTTCTCACATAGCGTCTGATGCTTTCTGTCATGCCTGGCCAGAAGAAGTCGCGAGCTAGCGTTCGATAGGTGATTTCTCTTCCTGGGTGACCAGTTGAGAGGGGAGTCGTGGACTTCGCTGATAATTTGGGTGCGCAGGCTCTCGCTGCTCGGCACCCACCTCCTGCCACGATACGACAGCTCTCCTTGGTCGTTTATCGAGCACTCTGAGATAGAGCATTTCACACCTATGCTCGGTGGGAACCTTCGTTCCTGGTCAACCACAGCTTGCTTAGCGTCTCGGTATTGTCGATCGTCCTTCAGGGCCTCCAGCCATAGTCTCTCTAGCTCGCTCAACTGCGCTGAGCTTGTGTCTGCTACAACTAAGTCCGCCGACTCAGCTTGTTCTGTGAGCGTCTCTTCGTCACGCTCAGACTGCGCTGCGCTGTCTTCACTAACAGTGGTGTACTGTGCGTCCCACTGTTCCACGCCGTCCTCACTGACGGTGTCTCGTTCGTCTAGCTGTCCTTCAGCCGGATCAGGACGTACTCCTGTTCGTCCTACTCGTATCTTTGCTGACATGGCCCAGCTGCCGGCCATGTCTTCCCTTGTCCTCGCTAGTGTCCTCGTAGCATTGGGACGTAGGCTTCAAGACCTGTATTATGCGCTTCTGGAGGCGCTCGTCCTCGGCGTCCTCTGGCATGTCTTGTTCTCTTCTCGAGAGGGCGTCTGCTCTCACATTCTCTTTTCCTGGCCGATACAGCATCTCCATATTGTAGCGGCTCAGCAGCGCAGCCCAGCGCACTTGTCGCTCGCTCAACAGCTTTGGCTTCATAAAGTACTCAAGGTTCTTGTGGTCGGTAATCACCTTGAAGCTCTTGACTGAGCGTAGTTCCGCGTCCCATTCCTCGAGGCAGCGTATCACTGCTAGCAGCTCCTTGTCATGGATCTCGTAGTTGCACTCGTGAGCGTTGTTCTTCCTCGAGAAGAACGCGCAAGGACGTAGTATCCCCTCGTCGTCGTACTGGGACAGTACTCCTCCTACAGCGTAACCAGACGAGTCGCATTCCAGCACTGTGTCGCGCTCCGGGTCGAAGGCTGCCAAGTTTGGTTCTGTGATAAAGACTTCCTTAAGCTTGTCGAACGCCTTCTGCTCGTCGTCACCCCACACGAATGTGACATCGCCTGTCAAGCGAGTGAGTGGTGTAGCTACCTTCGCGAAGTCTCTGATAAACCTTCGGTAGAAATTCGCGAAGCCTAGGAAGGATCGAACACCTTTCACTGTTCTAGGAGCTTCCCATTCCTTGATAGCTTTGACCTTCTCTGGGTCCATTCGGATGCCTTTCCCTGCGTCGATAATGAAGCCTAGGTACTTAGTGGACTTCACCTCAAACTCGCACTTCTTGATGTCCACGTGCAGCCCTGCGGCTTGTAGCTTGCTGAGTACCTTTTTGACGTGTTCTTGGTGCTGCTGCAGACTGCCGTCGGTGTAGATCAGCACGTCGTCGAGGTACGCGGAGCAGAACTCATCGAGATACTCTCTCAAGGTCCAGTTGATGTATCGCTGGAATGTGCTAGGGGAATTCGCCATGCCAAAGGGTGTTACCAGCCACTCGAACAGTCCAAAGCGTGTTCGGAAGGCTGTCTTCCATTCATCTCCTTCTGCAACGCGGATCTTGTGAAAGGCAGCGATCACATCTAGCTTGGTGAACCATTTCGCTTTGCTGAGATTGTTCAGCGTTTCTCTGATCAAGGGCAATGGGTATCTATCTTTCTTCGTGATCGCGTTCAGCGCTCTGTAGTCGATACATAGCCGGAGGCCTCCTCCTGGCTTCCTGGCGAACAGCACGGGTGCTGAAGCTGGCGAGCTGCTGACTCGGATGAATCCTTTCTCCAGCAGCGATGTGAGTTCCCTTCTGAGCACTAGCAGCTCGCCTCGGGACATGCCATATAGCGGGCCCCAGGGTGGCTGAGGCTGCTGACCGTCCTTCGACATCAGCTCGACCCTGTGGTCGATTCCTGGTCCTCTGTGCGGGGGAAGCTTCGCTGCCTCCTTAGGGTTGAAGAGCTCGAAGTAGCTCTGATAATGCTTCGGCAGCAACGACTTGACGTCTACTGCCTTCTTCGGCGCTAGCGCCTTGTTGATGTCTGCGATTGACGCAGCGAACACGCGCACCCCACTCTCTCGATCGCGAGATCTCTTCAGGAGGCCTGCGAACGTGGTTGCGCTTACTTGGGCGACGTTCTGGCTTGCGACACTCTCGTCGCATCTCACTCGAATACCTCTCGAGTGTATGAACAAGCTCCTTTCGCTGGAGCAATTGTAACGTGCTGGTGGTCCATCCACCCCTTCCCTAGGACGACGTCTTCGTCCATGTTGTTGATTACGTACGCATAGGCCACCTCGCGGTGCCCATGCATATCGAACTCGAATCGAGAGACTTCCTCAATCCTAGACAGCTTGCCGTCGATTCCCTCTATCATCCGAGAGGCGATTTCAAAGCGCTCAAGATGGCTTTGGCGAGCAAACCTGCGGCTAACCAGTGCGTAGCATAGACACCCACTGTCTATCAACGCGGTGGCGTTGTAGACAGAGTTCACAATTAGGTTGGCTGTAAGAGGTGGGGTGTTCATGTGTCGGTGTTGAAACTGGTTCCATTCGCTATTTGTCTGCTGATCCATCTTTAGAGGCTCCGAGTTGAGACTCTGACTCGGAGCTACTCTTTTCCCGACTCTTCTGAGTCGCTGTTGCTCTCTTCTTTCGTATGGCATTTACAAGCGGGTGAGGGTTCGCGCTGAACTGCCCTACTCACCTTGGTGCTCTTTGGCCTAGTTGTCTTGGCGCAGTACTTGGCTATGTGTCCTTTCCCGCCGCATGCGTAGCACTCAATCTGATCTCTGTTCGGACGGCGATCCTGCGTACTAGCTCTATTGACTCTAGTCGGTTCCCAGTCCATGTTCTCCGGCGGTGATGGCGTACGGGCGTGGCTCGGTTGATTCTGTCGCGGGCTGAATCCCTTCTGACTACGCGTTGCTAGACTCACTCGGTACAAGCTATCTGACACTCGAGTAGCCTCGCGAGCGAATTGCTCGAACGAGAGGTCCTCATTGACGAGAACAAGAGCTTTCTGCAGCTCAGCGTTGAGGCCCTTAGTGAACATGCTCTTTTTCTGAGTGTCGTCAATGCGTATGCTTGACTGGAGCTCGAGTCGGTTGAACTCCATGTGGTAGTCTCGGATAGCGCGCCTCCCTTGTCGTAGGTTCGACAGCTGGTCGAGAGCCTTCGTCTTCAGGTGGGGATCGTCATACTGCTGGTTAAGGAAGTGCCACAGGTCATCGATCGAACAGTCTTCCTGGTTCTGCTCAGCCCATGGTAGAATCACATCTGACGCTTTTTTCAGAGCAACGGCTGACAACGTAGGCGATCTTTGTTCTGCTAGACGCGCCACTGTAGTCGTTGTATAGCTTCGCCTTCGTCTTGTATCGGAAGGCAGCGTATTTGGCTCTGTCTCCGTTGAACAACTCTGGGTGAGGATATTTCGTCCTTTGGTTCATTTCCGTAGACAGAGGGGTGACAGCTGCTGCTGAGGGGCTTCCAGACGTCTGTGGTTGAGCAGGTGGTTGGCTCTCTCGCTGTTCTAGCGCTGCTAATGGGTAGTTATTGGGGCCATCATTTGTGTAAGTTGAGTTAAGGCGGCCATCATTGCAGCTGTTGAGTCTTGTGCTGCTTTTGGTGGGCTCTTAGGCGATCCCTTTGTCTCTGTTACGCCTTTTGTCCGCCTTGCGATCTCGCTGATCATTGGCGCTATCGCAGCCTCTTTCCAACCGTCGTTCTCGAGCATTCGGACGATGCTCCACTGTATCTCGTCGCCTGGTACTCCTGCTAGGTGCTTTGCCGACGCGTAGGCAGATAACTCATCTGCGTTGAGGTTGGGCACGTTGTCCTCCATCTTCTGATCTCTTGTCAGAGGCTTGTCTCTCCGTATGTGTGCCTGCGTCTTCTAGCAGGGCTTCCGATCGGTATTCGCTCGTCGATCGCTCTTCGCACTAGCAGCTAGCTTCTCGCAACCTACTGCGTAGTGGCCTACTCCTCTGCGGTGAGGACTGGTAGGGGCTTTGGGGGCCTGTCACTGTACAGGGCTTCTATGGCTTGCTCTCGATAGCAAGGCTTCTCTGAACGACGTTCGTCCCTAAGCTACAACGAGCTGTCTCGATTTGTCGTCTAGGTCGCGACTTTTGGTAACCCAGTTACCTCACGCTCACGATTCTTACACTGGTCAGTCCTTGACTCAGTATCGTGGCCTATGCCTCGTTCAATAGAGGGCCGATAGGACTTTGAACGACGCTCGCCTGTAGTTGCTTCTCCAACTAGCGCGAGAGGTCGTCGCCTGTTCCCCAAACCTTAGAGGACTAACAGGACTTCAACTGCTATCGCTCAACGTCTTGCGAGGTTTCTTGCGACGTAGCAGGACCTACACCTCGGTACTGTTGAGGTATCGTGTAGGGGCTTTTCCCTGGACGGTATCTCGCACACAGACTAGAGTCTCCTAGCTGCCCGATACACGTTCAGCGCTGGCGTCGCGCGAGGCCAGTCACGCGTTTGACTGAGCGTCCTACGAAGCTGCAGTCCTAGGCTAGCGATCTCGCGATGGCTTGTGCCTAGTTGTTGTCTGAAAGCCTTTCGGGCTGCAGAACAACACAATCCCGTGCGGTGGATTAACCTACTCGCACGTAACAAAGAGGCGGTCAAGGAGCTTGACGCGCGTTGCGTTGACAGAGTCTTGTGGCAAGGCTCTGCTGATTGGGATCGAATACAAAATGTAAGGGGCTACGCTCAGGGAGCTATCGCACAGGTATACTGAAGTTGTATTCGATAGAGAAGAGAACTACAGGGTGCTACAGTCTGAAGGTTGTTCGGAGGGCGGCGGCTCGGAGTATCCTTGTGCCGGCGCGCTAGTGTAGAATCCGGGTGCTCAGGGGGCCACCCGGATTCTGTAGACAGTGCGTCCTACGCACGTGACCGAGATACCATCGAGGAACCAACTAACTGGGCTTCAGCCCATCACAGACTCTATCACCACGGAAATAGAGGTTGCTACCAGAGTTGCTATCAGTCAATCAGTCAGTTGTCAGTTCATCTTTGCGGTTCAAACTGTCAGTCTAGAAGTAGTAAACTAACCTAATTAACTGCTAAGACATTTTTTAGAATCGCGAACTAAGACTAAACTAACTACTAAGACTGCTATCTTAGTATTACACTAACTAATTAATTACTATCTAATTGCTATAGTTTAAAGTTGTGTCTACTAAGATAGGCTTGTACTGCAGCGATCTTAGCTGTTGTATGCCCTCCTGCTAGTGTTTTAAGACCTAATCGCCGCTAGCTTTTTAAGTACTATAGTGCGTTAAGCAACTTAAGCTTTATTTACAGCTGCTGTATGCCTAGCATATTACTAAGCTCGCTAAACGTACGCTTACAATTAGCAGCTAAGGCTAGTATTGTAAGCACGTTAATAGCAAACTTAGCAAGCGTTAGGTACTATTACGTCTGTAACTGCTAGTACTTAAGCAGATTAAGAGCTATTAGATTATCCTCTACAATTGCTAGTACGCGTTTCTACTGCTTGTACTTATTACTAAGATACTTCTCTACCTACTTAATAGCAGCGTCTAATTGCAACTTTAAGAAGGCAGATCGCAACGCTGTTAGACTAACAACACGCACTTTCTTTACTAAGCGCCTTTTATTACTATTACTTATTACGCTGCTAACTACTATTACTTCTTAAAAGCCTTTCTATATAGCTACAAAAGCGCAATAATTATTTGTAAGCTATCTATTATAGTAGTAAAGGCTATTGCGCTGCGTGTTATAATTATTAGAGACTTTCTATAGTGCCTTAAGGTAGTGCTTATAGTATAGATAAAGTACTATAGCAGCGTAGTAGACAGGCGCGTTATTAAACTTTAAGTAGTACTATAATAGTTTCTTATAAGCTAAGTTTACGTTAAGTATAAGGTAGTCTTCTAGCGCTAATAGATTATTATAATTAATATTCTTTAAGCGCTCTTTAAGAGCTTTAAGCTTATTAAGTAGCTACTTAAAAGTAATTAGAACTTCTTATATTACGCTATAGCAGCTATATTTACTACGTTCCTCTAGTAGCTTAGAGGCCTCTACAAAGAGCGCTAGAAGCCTTATATACTCTATAATTATTGCCTAGTTGCTAGCATTTAGGCTACTTTTACGTAGGAAAAGCCTAGGTTCCTAAAACACGCTATTGCTACCTCTAAGTTGTTATAAGCAGTAAGTAATAACTTTATTATAGCAGCCTTTAGAAAGCTTATACTTAATATAGTTATTAAGTAGGCCTTAGAGCTTAATAGCGCGTGTAAAGGTAGTAAAGTATAAGTTCTAGCGCGTCTTAACTAGCCTAATTAGCTCTTAGAGGATAATAGGCTTACTTAACAACTTAGCTTTAACTTATTAAAGCTTCTATAATAGCTTACGCGATTAGAGCGTATAGATAGACGCGATAATATTAAATAGTACACTAATAGGCTTATACTAACGCTACTTCTTTATAAAAGCCTCCTTATCTTTAAGGCTACTACTAGCGTTCTTATATACGTTATAGTCTTTACTTTATATAATAAGTTAAGCTCTAAGATTAAGTATATAGTAGTAGTAGCGTAGACGCTGCTTAGAGGTGTTAAAGCTATATATACTAGCTAGATAATTAATAGTAGTATTATTATTGTATGCGTTGTTAAGTATAAAGTAGCCTACTAACGCCTTGTCTACCTTAAAGTTTATTAGCGTTCTTATAATAATAGCGCTAATATTATTACTACTGTGCTGCCTATAGAGCTCTAGTAAGCCTAGAATAAAGTCTTATATATCGCCTGCTGCGTCTATTAGGTGTACGCAGATGCTAGTGTGTCTATGCTTGCTGCTAGTTAATGTCTAGTTATTAAAGAAAATATAGATAAGAGACTGCGCGCTGCTTAAGTAGCTTTAAACAGTAGGTATATATAAGTAATACTTAGAGATAATCGCGTTATAGAGGGACTAGTAGTTACGCTAAAGTACTACTATTATAAGGTAATAAGGAATTACTTCTTTATGCAGGTTGTATAAAGAAAGACTATTAGGAAGCTATAACAAAAGCTTAATAATTAAAGGCGGGGCCTAGATTACGTAACTAATATCCTGCTAAGGCTAAACATCTAGGATAGTAGAACTACTTAGGATAGCAGAGCTATTACAAATATCCTATGCACTTAGAATAGATAGGATAGTAGGAATAGATTGTAATAAGTATAAAGAATAAATAGATTTTATTATTATACTTATTATAGTTAACTTAAATAGTTTATCTCTTATATAGATTATTAACTAGTTATTCTATTATAGAATTAGTATTATTTATCTTTTAGTTACAACAATAACTCTTTTCTACCTAATTATTCTATACAATACCTTACAGACTACTGCTTTAGTCTACTTTACCTTAGTACAGACTAAGCCTAAAGAAGTATAGCCTAACTCTATATAACACTTTAACTACCTTAGATATTAGTAGACGTTTTAACTAACAGGACTGCCTAATTAAGATTTAGTAATAGCTTATTAGAAAAACACTTAAGTTAATATAGCTTAGAGCTAGAGACCTATAATACTAGTATACTCTATACTAGAAAATAAGGAAATGCTTAAAGCATTAGACTCTAATACTAAGGACAATCCTAGTGCTTAAGAGATTAGGAATCTTAGGCAATAGGCCTATGTCTAAGCATAGTAGATAGCTACTATAATAAATATAATTAATTAGCTCTTAAACTAGCTAATAGCTACTTTTAATAAATAACCTGTTGCTACTAAAAAGCCTAAGATAGCGGCACCTAAGAAGTTTAGAGGAGATTAAGAGAAACTATAAATATTTCTTACCTACACTAACCTATACTACGAATACAATAAGGTCCCTACTAATTAAGAGAAAATCCTTATAGCTAGTATATATATAAAGGATAGAGCCTCTAACTAGATACAACTCTATATAGACAACTACCTGCTAAATACAGAATATAGAGGGACTAAGGCGGAGACATAAGCTCTATTTACTAGATAGATAGAGTTTAAAGAAGAAATAGAACGCATCTTTAAGAAAATAGACGCTAAGAACTAAGCTAAAAAGAAGATTACTTACCTAAAGCAAACTACGTTAGTATCTATATATATAGCAGAGTTTAAGCAACTACAAGTATAGATTAACTAGGATAATACAGCACTTTAAATAGTGTTTAAAACAGGCTTAAAAGAAAATGTTAAGAATAGACTTGTACACTATAACAAGCCTAAGTTACTACACGCTCTTATTAAGCTAGCTACACGCATTAATAACAGGCTGTAAGAATAGAATAATTAGAAGAAGTACTTCTAACCTAATATAGCTAATATAAAAAGGTAACACAGCAGGTTTAATAAGAATAGAGACGCTATTATAACTAGCAAAGTATAAGATAAACCTAAGAATAAGAAAACCTAAGAATAGAGATAGAATAGTCTCTCTAAGAAAGAACGCTAGAAGCGTTATAATAATAAAGTATATCTCTAATATAGTAAAGTTAGACACTTTGCTAAAGACTGTAAAGAAGAATAAGTTAAATAAGCAGCTATTAAGATTAGGATAATTAGATAAGGCACGCTATACCTAACTTAGATAGAGCTAAATAACAACCTAAGCAATATAGACCTATACAAGGAAGCACGCTTAGCAACTAATAAAGAGTTTATAATAGTATTATAACCTAAGGTTATAGTCTTAGTAGAACTAAGGACTATAGACTAGAAAATTAAGGGCAGAATTGTAAGAACACAGTTAGCTAATAAGTAGTATTAGATATGCAGAGAAGCCGCATACTACTCTAACAACTATAGAATTTAGAGATAAATTATAATTATTAGTAAAGACGCTAAAGAAATTAGGCAAGAAGCTATACGCTAATAACTCTACTTTAATAATATAGAAACTAAGGTCTTAGACTAAGAAGCCTCTAAAGTAAAAGATACTAAGAAATATAAAAAGTTGTATTAGTATAACTACAAGATTAACTACACGTTCTATAAGAAAGATAAGAAGAAGTGTAGGATAGACTAAGATTAGTGCTGCTATATAAACCTATAGCTAGATAAATGCTTAGTAAAGAAATATTATATCTATAATCTAAAACTAATAGATCTTTACTACAAACTCTTATAGACGCAATACAAGATTAGCTATAACTTCTACTGTAAACAACTTAAGGAAGCACACAAGGTAGATAATTACTACTACTATACTTTATTATTAAATATCTATAGAATTGCAGATTGCTTAATTTATTAAGCTAAGAAGGTAAAGACTAGAAAGGTAATTTATAAGGAAGAGATACCTTATATTAATATTTATTAGAGCTACTATTATAATAATAGGTATTTAATACACTATAGCTTAAAGAATAATACTAGCTATTTTCCTAAGTATAAAAGAAAGAAACAGCTAAAAAACTAAGACGCTACTAGGAACAGAGTCTTACTAGTAAAAGCGCACCTATAATAACCCCTTAGAAAGGTATAGGATACTAATAGTTAAGTAAAATAATTACTTACAACTATATCTATATAAGGTTAGGAGATTAAGGCGCTTATAGATAGTAGGGCTACATATACAATAATCTTACCCTAAGTAGTAAAGAAGTATAGAATACTATATAGGGTTAAGAAGAGACCTATACTAGTAGTACTAGCTAATAAGAGACCTATAGAATATAGAAACAGTATAATAAGGTTAGAAACTAAATTAACAAAGCTATAAATAGCAGGCATAGAGTGCTATATAGATATTAGCATTATAGAGCTAGGAGACCTAGATATACTAATTAGTTATAACTAGTTAGATGCCTATAACCCTGCTATTAACTAGCGAAGAAAGATAATACTTAGAAGAGAACCTGTGCACAAGGTTGCTAGAGTACGTAGAGAGATACGCCTAACAAATTAGAGCTTACTCTAGAATAAGAGATTTAGTAAGATTTTACTTTATAAGATTAGAAGAATCTATAAGAAAGACTTTTAAAAAGTAGAAGTTATCTAAATAAGATAAGTTGCGACTATAAAGAAAAGACCCTTACTACTAGAGATACTAAGAGAGTATTAGACTAATAAGTTTAAGGAACTCTTTAAGAAAAACAAAGTTATAGACTTAGCAGACTATTAGAATTAGAATTATAAGATTATTCTAGATAAAGAGGTAAAGCTTAGCTTAGGACTAATATACCTAATAGCGCCTAAGCATAATGCTAAGCTGCAGGACTATATTTAGAAGAATCTAAAGAAAGAATTTATTTAACTAAAATTAGGCCTAATAGCCTTACCTATCTTATTTATAAAGAAACTTAATAGAAAATAGTAACTATATATTAACTTTAAAGGTTAAATAGCGTTACGGAAGAACTAATACCTCTTACTACTTATTATAGAGCTTATAAATTAACTTTAGAGAGCTAAGTAGTTTATAAAATTTAATATTTAAGAAGGTTTCTACTAAATTAGAATTAAAGAAAGTTATAAATAGATAATAGCGTTTAAAATAAAGTATAGACTGTTTAAGTATATAGTTATACCTTTTAGATTAATAAACGCACTAGTAACCTTTTAATTAGTTATTAATAATACCTTTTATAAGTACTTTAGAATCTTTATTACAGCGTATCTAGATAATATACTAGTGTACTCTAGCAGAACGCTTAAAGAATATATTAAGTATATTAAGAAAGTACTTAGGAAGCTTAAAGAATATAAGCTATACCTATAACTAGGGAAGTGCAAATTCTATATTAAAGAGATAGAATTCCTAGGCTTTATAGTATCTATAGAGGGAGTAAAGATAAACCTAAAAAAGATCTTAGCTGTATAGAAATAGCTAATTTCTAAAATAGTTAAGGATGTGTAATTTTTCTTAGAATTTGCTAACTATTACTAAAAGTTTATTAAGAATTACTTAAAGATTATAGTACCTCTTTCTAAGATTATAAAGAAAGATATAGAATTTAAATAAGATAAGGAATATTAAGAGGCTTTTAATTAAATTAAGTAGATATTCCTTAAGGTACTTATACTAGAGATATATAACCTAAAATAAGAAACGCAAATTAAGACTAACACGTTAGATTATACACTTAGAGCTATACTATTATAGTAGTGCCTAGACAAAAAATAGAGACTAGTATTCTACTATTTAAGGAAGTTCTCTAGAGTAGAACTTAATTACAATATTTATAATAAGGAACTAAT
>PDXC01000021.1:0-143777 GCA_004156035.1 Alternaria tenuissima | reverse complement strand
CATTACATAGAATTTCATCTCTGACCACTAATGATCCACTAGCACGGTGCCAAACAGAGTTTACCCTAGACTTTGTCAAGACTCATCTGACGCAGATCCCCATCAGATTTGTGGTCCAGATTAGTGACTCGATCTACCCCGCGTCCGCACTTGTCTGCTCACGCCATCATGTCAAACGCTTTGTATATACACACGCATGCACTCGAAAATACGGAACCATAGTGGCCACGCCTGATATTTTCCTCCAGTTCGAGAATTGCGCGTGTACAAGAAAGTGTACAAGTGTCTTGCCAAATCCTAGAGTACTGATCTGGGCAATCGCAGTTTCATCTTAGTCACCTTGTTTGATTAGGAATGTGCTAGAACGCGGGGTCTAGAAAGACAATCAAGTCTTGCGCGGTCCTAGGCATCACACGAATAAAGAATGTGATGGTAATGGCCTGACCTGTGCTAACCCTCTGGGTACTACTGCAGCCTTATCGCAATATCTCCCGATCACGTCAATAAGCACACGGTGATCGCTGGACAATTCGCTCGTAGCTCCCAACGAAAAAAGTAGAAATAGCCTTATGCACGTCCCTTGATGCCCTCTTCCCCGCACAACACCAAGTCAGCAACGCCGCCCAGTACAGAAGTCAGCTTTCGAGCGATGACAGCAATGATAACAACTCAGTGCAGCCGACCAACTAGCTATTCTTGAGTGTCTTACCGTACACTCCCATGCACTTGCAGCTTCCGGTTTCTGTAAGCAGGCGACTCTTGGTCCCATGCCCAACCCTTCTCGTTTAGTGGTGACCCTACCCAGATAGTGCTAGTTTTTACTGGCGTTGCTATGAGTCAACCCGCCGCTCGATACTCGGACCAATGGAATCGAGATGTTTACAGAGTCTAAGCTTTTTTAGAGCATGTGTCTTCTAGAAAAATCAACGCCCCGCGCAGGGTGACAAACAAGCCGTGTGTGCGGAAACTGCAGGTGCATGGGAGTATACCAATGTTGTTCGAGACTTCACTAGTTGCAGAGATCACTGAGAATCTGGCTGTTTATATATGATGACGTGATAAATGATGAGTCGCTCCTGCTGGCCGGCTAAGAAGTGCGTAGTGTGGGATTGAAAAAAGTGTCTAGATTCCGGTGCTCATTACATCGGTCACTTCTTGATTTACTCTGACAGTGAGTAAAAGAGACGGCAATGAAGCTGGGCTGGAACACTTGCAAAGAACAAAGTATACGCTATCCCCTAGTCTTCTAGTCTGTAGTGCCCGCATCTACCGTGCGAAAACTTCCTTAAAGATGAGCTGGAGCATGACGACAACATAGACTGACTTCAGAGGCGCGGATGGGCGCGTTCTCTCGCGCACAAACCACTCACTTTGATCGTAGCGCAAACGCCACAGACTATGCATCACTGGTAACCCAGTGAGGGTTCGTACTTCTGAACTTGCCCTTTCGAGCTACTCAAGCCCAAGGACAGATTAATCATCGCTCCTATACTAGGACGCTAGAGCTGGCTTACATGACCGCGTCTATTCAGTCTCCATTCCAGTTTCTCTCAGCTGACTTGCTCGCTTGCCTATGGGTGGGGCGCGTTTGCACCAACGCTTCATCTCATGAAAAGTCAACCGCTGTAATCCCGGGGCTGCGAGTCTTCTTGAGTGTAGATTTCAACACTGACGACACCTGCCGAGTCCCGAACTGAATATTGAAGTGCCTATAACAACCTTCTTCTCATATTTTGCATCCTCCAATATACGGTGGCACTTGCCTCGCAGCAGTAGGCGCTGGAATCATCAAAAAGGTGTTCTTTATGCTGTATTGCTTCACTACCTCACTCCCACTCACGAGCATGTAGCTTCCTAGCATCGCTACCTGAGATATCATGTAACGGATCTTCTCGCTTAGTGGAAGCTACAGTCTGATTTACTACACAAGCACTTATTGAAGTCCCGCGAATAGTATGTCGTAAGCTAGGAGTTCCTCGACCACTCTACGTAACGTTCTACGCCACTCGAGCTAGATGATAGTAGGAGGTTGAATTCCTGTTGCGCAGCCGTATCTGTCTTTCCAGTTCCTAGTCTCAAAGGCCACGAGTCTACAATCGTGTTTACTGTCTTCATCCTCATTCCTGCATCTGTTGCCGCGCCTTTGAAATCCTGGAGCTTCATATACCTAGACATACGTTAACATGGTGACAAGAAACACTAGCAGTAGGTGCGAACGAACTTGTTGAAGTAGCGGTCACTTTCGATTGAGAACGTTCGACAGTCCCAGGCTTTGTAGATTTCTGCTCCCTGACGAACGATCTTGGCAATGTCCAACCCTTCAGGCAGGTATCTAGCCAGGAAGTCAATGTCTGGCATCGCGTCCGCGTTCGTCGTCTTCACAATTTCCATGACGGCATTGAGATAACAAGTTATCATGGTGGCATGTGCATTCAGTGTTTGAGGCTGAAGAAGGGGCGCGAACAAAGAAAGAATCTGGCTGGTACCCACGTAGCCAGAATCTGAGATATTGGAGACCTGCACGTACCCTTGTCAGCTGGGAACAGACATAGGTATAACCTGTACGCTTACCTCAATTCGTCCGTATAACTTTGGTATAAGCAAGCGAGGCAGCAGCTTTGCGTCAACGTTATGAAGTTGAAAGCTTATCGGAAGAGTAGCCATACGGTGCAGGAACCCCTGAAATTCTCTGCGCAGATATGCAAACAGTTTCCCATACGCATCTTCGGAAGCCACCCATGGTATTTTATAGACTTCTAGAATGTTCCATCCGGCCATTGGGTCTGATTTGTCGTCAAATGGCCAGCAGTCCGGTGATTGAAACATGGTTCTGCGTATAGTTAGTGGACATCTTAGAAATCAACGCTGTGCCTTACGGATTTGGCACATTAAACTCGACACGCGAGTGACCAAAAGGTAGCAGTAAGCCGTCTTCCCTAAACTGCTGCTTTGCGAGACGCATAGATGGACATGCGTCTTTGAAGTACCATCTGTCTCTGTAGTCGGCTCTCTCGGGAGCCATGACCACGGCTGCTCGCAGCTGTTCAGCAGATTCCTTAGTGAGTCCAGCAGGAACTTCGAGAAAGGCATCCATTCTCAGCCACTGATCTGCCTGGAGGGTGACACTCAAAGTCTTGTCTCGGTGAAATATCCACGTCTTTTTGACTCCTCCGTCGTGCATCACTTCGACAGTGTGGGTACTGTCATCGTGTAATAGATTTCTGACCTTCGTCTGCAACAAGGAAAGTAGGTCCTGGGTGATGAAAGCTGAGTACCACATGTGAATGAGAGACTCAGCGACTATGGCATAGGTTGCAGGATCAGACGAGACGTCGTCCATAGAAGCAAAAGCCAGGAGGAGTATGATTGCGTTGCGTGCAGCGACATCAAAGTCCCAGTCGTTCACAGTCACTTCGACCTCATGATGAATGGACTCTGGTAGATCACGTATCGTTTTGACCACGTTTCTAAGATCGCCTGAGGCTTTGCTATGTTAGTACAATGTTTCAATGATATGCTTTGGGCATAGGGTCAACTCACCGGCAAACAACAAAGCGACGTTGCTATCGTACGTCGAGCCTTCGTTTCCAGAGAACTGCGCGATGTCGATGGCTGGTGTGTTTCCCCAAAGGTATTTGCTAGATCCATAAGGATTGTGGAACTTTTTTGATGCTTCAATGCTCGCCCAGGCTGGCTGCCGATTGTCACGATCCCAGTCAGGAAGCCAGCTAGCTTTGTTGAGAGGGCTTCTACATTTCACCTTATGGCTATCCCAATGCAGTTTCTGACATGCTGATCCACAGTACTTGGTAGACATTAGACGTTGCAGACTGCTTGATGGATGTAGTCATAAGGCTTACTGAAACAAGCTTGCAATTCTTGCAAGTAAAGAAGCCTTCCAGGGTGCAGCGGTTATGACGGCTTTGGTTTGCACAACGTAACGGTACGATAGTAGCATAGGCCATTGAGGACGAAGCAAAGTTATCAGTAGTGACTCGAAAATTGATAAATCTCCTACCCGCTAGGAGTTGAACAGCACAAGTCTTATGTTGACATTGCTTCGACAGTTAAGACGTCTATCAGATACGGATTTCAGTCGTCTCGTAGTGTCCGAGCTTTTGCTACACTCCAAGTTTCGATTCGAACAAATCAGCTGTCGGTAAATTGCGACTGATTACTGTGGCTTATTTTAAAGGCTTGCATTGCGCTACATAGTGCATGAGCCCCACGTCCACAGACCTTGTTCAGGGATGTAGGACGGGTGGAGCAACTCGTCTAGCTGGAAAGTGTTGAAGGGGCGGCGAATGCGGATTGTGAGTGGTCGCAGCCTGCCTCAAAGCCTCGGTTTGGAGGAAAGCTTCTTGACGAGTTCTTTTTTGTTTTTCTAGGGTAGCTTCCTGCACGAAGTGACCACGATTCTGAGTTAGAGTAATGGGCGGCGTCAATAGCGCCGTCTCCTACTCTAGAAGGTGATTGGATGGACCACTAACTCTTTGGCAAGGATTCCATGTAAGATCGTAGGGGTGTTGTACGCAGTAGACCAACAGCGGGTGGTGCACTTGGTGTGTGTTAAGTCGACATATCGTTGCTGATAACAAGGCATCGAGGACAAATAAGACAGAAACCGCAAACTGTAAATTGTCAAGTTGGTTTCGATAGAACCTTCGTAGTTCGATCCAATAAGCAAGTTGGAGGATTATTAGTGACGTTCTAGTCATCAATAGTTAACAGCTGTTGGCTGTCCGGAGACGCTTGTGCTCAGACGTAGAGAACTGCGAGACAACTGCCACAAACAATGGTGTGGATCTCACTGTATCGAAGTGCTTCGTATATACCGAGTTTAGGAGCATCGCAGATGCCTTATCGTGCGGGGAAGCCTTCGCACTAGTCTTGGCGCATATATGCGTGACGCAGAGGCGCCGGCCCAGATGCAGCGACACGTCACCACTCTGCAAGTACAGCAATATCTTCGTACATTACACAAGAGCACTAGCTCTACCGCTTTTGATGATAGGGAAGCCCAGACAGACCTTGTTCACATGCAGGGACTGTTCCAGGTAACAAAAGGGATCCTCTCCTTGACGGAGATGACAAGGTTGAAGATCAACCACGTCAGAAGTTAGCGGTCATCGCGAGGCTATGAGTTACGTGATGTGCCATCCCGCCAAGGCTGACCATCCGGGATGGCAGCGTACCAAGGGATGGCAGGACAGATTGCAATGAGTATAAAAGATGGACGGATTTCATTATTACACTCGTTGTGGTCAACTCAAATAGTTCATCTCTCACATAGATTATTAGCTGGTCATCCTGTCATTTATAGAATTGATATTGTTTACCTATTGGTTAACATCGATAACTCTTTTTCACCTGAGCCTTCCATACGATACCTCCCGGACTACCGCTTTAGTCTACTTCGTTTTAGTACGGACTGAGTCTAGAGAAGTATAGCCTAACCCCGTGTAACACAGTCGCGACTACAGAGCAGTCATATGATACGATTGTAGGCTTGAAAAGGCAATCATGACTGTGTAATGTTGATCGCTGCGATTAAAATAGCTGGCTGACTTGTCCCAGCTTCCCTTATCTTTGGCGGCTAGTATCACTCATCTTTCTGGTACGAGGAAGGCATCTTCCGCAACCGAGCAATTATGGTCGATGATAGGGGCTGGAAGAACAACGAGCCAGTAGTAAAATGGCTAAAGCATTTTGTCAAGCATACATAGGGCAAGTTTGTGGACATACGTCGATCCTTCGTCCTTGATGGCTATGATAGCCACCACTCTTTTGAATTCAAAAGAGCTATGAGAGAAGGAGGACCTATAATTGCATGCCAGCAAACTCAAAACTCATGTCGTCAGCGACATCTTCAAACTTCTGAAACTCCATATAACGCTCAAATCCTGTCAAACTTCCAGCACGTAGAATATCGAACTCCTTTTTGGTGGTGCAATTCCGAATCTTATATGGCCAAGGCTGAACAATGGTGTGCTCTTTTTTGATAGCCATCCCGCACAGCGCAGCGAACTGAGTAATCCTGGCCTCATCCATGAACATATCGAAGTACTTGTCCCACGGTTTAAACAGGTTATAGCAGGCAGTACGTAAGATCAGTTCAGGATGTGCATTCGTGCCCAACATACCTCTAGGAAGAGTCGCTCGTGGTTTTCCGACTGGCATGTACTTGTCGAGCCGTTTCATTGCCGATACCACCGACAGTACATCGCCTTGTGGGTTTACTGCGTGATCGGTCTCGACGGCAGCATTGATGAAGAGCATAAGCAACGTGGCTTTGGGGTTCTGTGCAGCCGATTTGAGGAGTTGCGAGAAGACCTGGAGGCAAATGTGGGGGCCAATAAAGCCTCGATCGCATACGTTGGAGATCCATGTAAATGTCAATGGTAATGCTTAGTGAGGACCGATGAGTGTGTGTCTTACCTCGATACGATCGAACTTCATCTCATCGAGATAGCCTCCTAGATATTGGGCATCCATGTTAAACAGCCGGAACGAGATGTTAGAGCCCTGGAGCCGGCCACAAAACTTGAGAAGCAGTCTTCGGATATGGAAAAAGATAGCACCGAACTCATCTGCTTTCGCAGCTGGGGCATCCTGCATATACTCGTCAAAAAGCCAACCATCGCGGGGACTAGCATTGTCTTTCATCGGCCAATCACCTGAAGAAAATAGGGTGCTTGGATGATGTTAGCGTCTGATAATTTCATGCTTTTAGATAGTGCTTACGGGTTAGGTGTGTCAAAGTCTATGGTGGAGCAACCATAAGGCAGCAAAACACCAGTGTGACGAAAGTACATCTCACCTTGGCGGACACCAGCGGGCATGTTCAGCAGAGCACGATCACGATAGTCAACCCTCTCAGCAGCCAGCATGATACGGTGACGAATCTGTTGTGCAGCTTCCGCTGTCAATCCCTCCGAGACCCGACAAAACCTCGCTAAGCGGATCCAGTCTTCCTTCTTGAGGGTAATGCGTAGCTTTCGGTCACCTGACCCAAATGTCTTCGCCTGCAGTACACTTTCGGGCTTGTTCTTGATCTGCTGGCAAACATGTTCGACCATAGGAAGGATGTTGGTCTGAATCGCCTGCATTATACGAGAAGGAAGTAACGCTGAGTACCACAAGTGGATGATCATCGGTACTGCATCTTTTGGTTCGAATTGGAGCGCAATGAGGAGCATGATGGCGTTACGGGCCACGATGATGAAATCTATGTCGTTCAAAACAGCAACGCACTTATTGCTGTATCCTTGTGGCAGCCCAACGATAGTTTTGATGACATTTCGAAGATCACCCGACGCGGCGAAGAGAAGATTGAAGTCTTGGCTCGTTTCACAACTCTTGCTTTCGTTGTGCTGAAGCTGCAGAATGTCGATGGCAGGCATGTTGCCCCAGAGATACTTTTTGTTGCCGAACATGGCGAGCTGGGAGCCCTCGCCGACGAAAGCAGGCTGATAGCCGCTGCGGTACCACTCGGGCTCCCAGGTGCCTTTCATAAAAGGAGATCTACATCCTTTCTTGTGATGAGACCAATCTGCAGTCTGACATTCTTTCGAGCAGTACTATTGTCGCGTGAGTAGGTCGAACGAGGCCATAGGAACATGTCGTCCGATCACAAAAGATGTGGTGGAAAGAAAACAGACATACTTGGACCATGTTACAGCCACTACATACAAGTATAGCATCTGCCTGACATGGCTTCTGCTTGGTATTAGAACACAGTAGCGGATTTCCAAAGGACGACAGGCCAGAAATCTCGGAGGTCTTCGTGTTCATCGTGCGAGACAGATGTTGCGACGCGATCGAATTGATTTACTACGTGGTGCAATCTGGTAGAATTGATAGTACGATCCGTTGAATAGGCACAGCTGAATTGAACGCAATAAAGCATACGGGAAGGACTACAGGGCCTAAGATACGGTGTGAGAAAGATATGACGGTGATTGAGCATCTAGGGTAATTGAGTCAGGCACAGCCTAGTGCGCCTGCCAAGAATCTATGGGTTGACCACGTACACGAAAAAGAGCCCAATCATCTGACGACACGATCATATATCTTGAATTGTACATCGTCGACCTACGTGATCCCGGCAAAAGCCGCGTTCCCCACACGCTGCGCAATCTTGTAAACAGCCATATTCGAACATAAATTTCCAGGTAGTTATAAGTAACAAGGGCATGAAGATTATGTATCATAACCCTGGTCCTGCAGATTCAGATCCAACATGTCTCAGCGTTAACGAGAGATGATTAACTCTGGCACGTCACAGTTGATATCGATAATTAAATCAGGGAACGGAGATGGCGTAGTGCTAGGATACGATGAAGGAGCGAAATTGATTGCTGCTTTTCCTGCTCGTTCTCCCGCGCTTGCAATGTAGCGAGCTTGTAGTGACTGAGTCCAGGTCGATGGATACTGTCGGTGTGGCTAATATATCGACGCCTTCGAGATCATAATCGCTAAACGTGCTACTCGCCATGTTTGCGATGAGAATCTTTGCGTAGACGAAGTGGCAAAGCTGTCGAGTGGAAGCGATACAGAAAATATAGGTGGACGAGCGAGACGATCTAAATGTGAAACCAAGGAGCCTGTTGCAGTGAATGCAAAGGGAACAAATAGCGATGCGTTGAGCGGGAAAGTGAAATTTAGCTTCTTACAGTATACTAAATACTCGGAAGACACTATTTAGATCATATATTGCATTGCTAAACCCAGGAGGTGTCTTGGAAAAGAAAGGATAGCAACCAGTAGTACCCTGTCGTTCTACTTGAGCAGACGATCCAGGTAACTCGGCCCCGCTAGAAGTTACATAAACATTCTTCTTCCCTATACTTGGTTAGTAGTTCTCGCGCATCTCTGAGACCACGTCATAGATGGCTTGCATGACATGCACGACTATATCAGAGCGTCTTAACCCCTTTGCAGTTTCGTGGTGGAAAGGATCGTGCATTTTTGATTGGATAAGCTGCTCTTTGTCTGCGAGCAAGACTCAACCCGGCCTCTGGATCGCCAGAAATTGTCTTATCAATTGCTTTTACTGGCCAGCCCAAATAAGGGGCGTAACATTTAGTTTTAAGATCATGTTTCGGTTCTAGTGATACCGTCTTTGCTAACCGAGAAAAACCATAGAGCCAGTTGCCTTGACCACGTTATTGTTATCGGATACTAGTGCTCGGCTTACAGTATTGTCTGCGGCACCAACCGCTGTCATTGTTCGCATACGTTGGAACACTGTGTTCAAGCACATTTGAAAAAGAGGGGTAAACAAAAGCAAAAAAGGGGAAAACACTGGTGAGTCATGTGGGCGCATGTCTTGTGACGAATGCCCACTTGATTGCACTATTCCCAATGCAGTCTTTGCAGCAAGCACCTGTGGTAACAACCTCTTTCGGCTAGCGCATGGGCTCACCGGATTCGCTTCGCTCTACTCCACCGTACCAGTCTGCCTTGTGTCCCCATAGCGTGTGTGTCAGGCTTTCCCAAGTACTGCAACAACACAAAAGCTTCGGGGTGTCATTGGATTGCAACGTACCTCCTTTGGCTAATGTTGCGACGCTCGATGTGTTTCTCTGGTCTGCATCAGCTTGTTCAGTCAGCGATACGTTTCTAACGTGATTCATGACACCAGTCAGAGAATTCCGGTATCACTATCAGGCAGTCTGCGGGTAGGCACACGACGGAGGATGTTCGTTCGCGCGCTCATTGCCATAACAGCACCTGCAATCGCAATACCCGGAACTGGCTCTGAGAATTTGTCTTCACAATTGTACTGCATCGCAAACCTCGTTAGCTTGATTGTTGCTTCAGTGCATCGGTGTGATCAAGCCTACCCCACCCCCCGTGCAGCTACAGCTGACTGCGGGGTAACATGACGGGACGCGCAAGTCGATCTGCGTCCGTTGTTTAGCTAAAGCCGATCAGAGGTAGAGGGCGCGGAACCAGCCGCCGCTTGCCATTAGCGCTCGCTTGCGATCGGTGACTGCATGCTAATGTATCCAGTCATGGCTAGCAATAACAATGCGGCACGAACAGACAGGCTTCGCGGAGAATGTGTGGCTCGTTTCGAGCACTCTCGACAGCATCGATACGAACCTTAGGCGCGCCACTCTCTTTGTTAGAAGGGAAGTCATCAGGGTTTGTGTGGTTTTGGCATCTTGCGACTGCGAATGCTGATGTGGGCTGGCGTTAGCCGAGGGTGGCTTATGAACAGTAGGGGCGTACCAGACACGTTATCGTAGGCGAAGTACTATCGAAACCATGAATCCTACTACTAACAACGTCATATATCGCACGGCTAGGTGCGGGTAGTGTGGATAGAGAAGTTAGAAGAGTGTTTGTTTTTGTCGTTGTTTCTAACACCGTGGTTAGTTCGGTACATATGAAAGTCATTGCACAGTACTATTGGTAACAAGGTTTCCGATAGCGCTAAGCCTGCGACATACGATCTCATTGGTTTTGTTACGTATTTCTCTCAAGACGACGGGCTTCCCAAAGTCGTAGTTGGCAAGAAGGTCAATATGAAGGTCTTGATCAGATTGTAAGTGGTGGAGCATCTGATCTCGCTGAGCACTGCACCTAGCTATAAGCTGTACTTGGCATGTAGATGACTGGCTTAGCAGACGTCATCGTATTAAAGCTACCTTTGGTTGATTGAGCGGTGATAAGATTGTGCCTCATTCGTCGAACAGGAGTCTTTAGTACGCTGACATCTGCTTGGGAAGCTACCCAGACAGTTGTGCCGTAGTTAGGTATGCCGATAAGGGGGGGGGGAGGGGGGCAAAGGGCACATCGGGCCGATTCGTTGTGGCAGTGAATATATGTGCAGACCCCGTGTAATTCAATTTGCAAGATCAAAGTCCTAGCCCTTCACCGTTACTGCATGCCCATTTCTAACACAATTGCTCCTGCGGTCAGCTCTTATCATGACAAAAGGATCTTCGACCTCTAGTGGTTCTCAGTCGAGTTCCGGCGGAAACGGATACACGACAACCAGCTCTGGCACCAATAGCCAGGTAAGAGCACGACTTCGTAAGAAAGCTTTCTAAGATATCTCACACGTGTTTTACTCCAGGGCAACCACTACTGCTCTCGCGACTATGGCTCTGATGCCTCGAATCAAAACTCCTACCATTACTCCAATAGCAATGGATCTTACTATTACAGCAATCCCAACGTAGGCCAACAGCTTTCGTGACACCTTTCACTATCTTACTGACATGAATAGGGCTCAACGTATTACAGTTCAGGCAATGGTCAAAGTAGATACTCATCTGGAAAGTAGTTGCAGAAGCGGCTTTGCATAGCTATCATATACTATACGATTCGTTCACCCACCTCACAGCGACAGATGCATGAAATTACAAGTACGAACAAGTGGTCGCATAGTTCGACAACATTTTGAGATTATGAGATCGTGTAAAGAAACGCAAGATGATATAATAGGACACACCTGCTGCGCTGAAATTCTGTATTACATTCAGGCTATATCACTAAATAGGAAGTAGCGTATGTTGAAGAAGACTCAGATGCTGCTCAAGGATAAGTGTGGTGTGCAAGCACGTGTGCGGCGTGCGAGAGGATAGAAAAAGAGTGACAAAAAGTGGCTGAGGAGCATGGTGAACACTCTACCACATATGAGTCGTTTCATGCACCTCCGTTGACCGTCAACAGTAGCGGCAATAGAATGAGTCAGCTACGCAAATTTTGTTGGCAGAATCGATTAACAGGCCTACATGTCGCTCCGCTTGAGAGTCCAGACAAGACAGCATCTGTAATGTGACTCAGCAATGTCATGTGTATTGGTAACCTTGATTTGCCAGTAGCGGCGCTAGCCTCTTGTGGGTATTGCGACAGCTCATGTTTGCAAACAGCTGAACAAAGCTTAGCGCGGTAGATGCGACTCGCATCATGTATGGTCGTGTCGCACACCTTATTACAAGTGGGGCTACTCAGCACTCGCCTCACACTATGCGCCTACAACCCGCCTGCGGCTTCGCGTTCGAAGTAGGCTGTCAGCTTTCCTATTGGCACACCCGCAGCAAAAGCCCACCGATAACGTTGCATAAAAGCGACAATCTCTTGGTCCATCTGCTGCATTGCCCTCTGCTTGTGGTCCTCGAGCGCCTGGCCGGTATAAGCGAGATGCACTTCTGACTGCAGCTCCACCTCGCCGACCTCATGTCCAAAGTCCATTCTATCGAGCACAATCGTGAACCTCTCGTCCGCCAGCCACGTTGTCCTCGTCGTGGACATGTTTGCGATGCGATCGAGGCCGAAAGACTCGCGCTCGTTGCACCCTTGTCCCGTAATAGCTTGCACCTGCTTTCCAATTTTGTGGGGATCGGACAGCTCCTCGAACCTCGAGTTTTGGAAGTCGCCACCCTTTCTCACTTTCGCTTCCCATTTCCCGTTGCGTAGCCTGACCCACACACCTGCTGCCGCGAGACGTCCAGCTCGATCGAAGTAAGTGTCATGAAACACACGCTGGCCTTGAGACTGGATGGTTTGAAAAGGTGGGTTTCCGACGTGAGGGGCGAGATCCGCGACTGCAAACCCGCAAAACTTGCGCTCCACCTCCAGACGGAAGGCTCGAGATACGGCTTTCGGAAACATGGAAAACGGTAGAATCTTCGGTTATAGGTCTACGAGAGAATGATGTAGAGCATGAGTGGAAAGCAGGGTAGTTGTATTGCTGTTCGAGAAAACTAGTTCTGACCGCTCAAAGAAACCCTTAGTGATGGTCACGTGACCGACAAATGAACCTGTTCGATCCCTCGCGTCGTATCCCTCCATCACGTGCTCAGCTTACATCTTCTCTCTTGTTGGCAAAATAGCTCGCCAAACAAGTGTTACTCAGGCGGTCCACTAGGGCTTTGTAGGAGATCTCCGTCTCATCGTTCGTGTCGACCTGACCGCTGTTTAGCACGCATAAGAGGTACACGATGAGTCTTACCTCAATAAGAAGGCCTCGCTCCTGGTACATCTTCAATATCTTGGAGTTCTCCGTAGCAAACTCATCGTACCTCTTCTGGAAGATGGCTGCATCATCCCTCTCTCTTCCAGGTAATTTTCGCGTGAGAAAACGATTCTTGGCGACCTCTTCTCGACAATTGAAGAACAGGACTAATGCTGGCGAGCCGATCTATTACAGGTCAATACGCCGAGCGAGAGCATCAGTGGGTGGGCATACTGGCCTTGTTTTCCACAGGCATAGCCTGATCTAACTGTCTTGGCATACCATCTATAAGGATCAAATCGTAGCTGCTGCAAACACTATCCTTGACGCTATCTTGGAGTACGTCGATCAACATCTCGGTGGAAACGAGCTCGCCTCTTTGCACCCGAGATGTCGTAACTCGGTCCATCCTCGAGTCGGACACAAGTCTCCTCAGTGTATCTCCAACAGACACATGATAGAACGCGTACTCATCAGAAAGCCTCCGGCACAGCGTGCCCTTTCCAGAACCAGGGGCACCTGTACAGCTTAGTCGCGTACTTGAGATCTCGCGTACGTACCGATGACGAAGACGACAGTTTTTGCAGTAATTTCCATGGCGGTTTGCAAGGGCGTCAGCTGAGAGTAAGAACGCTGTCCGACGACAGGCACTCGTAACTCTCCATTTATGCCACACAGGAGCGGGGTTATCCCCACGTCATCGCTGGAGAGCATGGGTATGCAGCGATAAATTCTATGGCAGCAAGCGAACATCTCCAGCATCCAGCTTACTTCCTCCATACCACTTCTTCGTACATACTCCAACAATGAACTCTGTCTCAATCTGCTTTGGACTTCTGGTTTTGGGTGTCACGTGTTTATACCTGTACCACACCAACCATCGCACAGCACGCCCTGTAGCTGTCAACTATCACTTCACGAGGCGCTGCAACAAAACTTGTGGATTTTGTTTTCACACTGCCACTTCCTCTTTCATGCAGAAACCCGATCGTGCCAAGGCCGGGCTTTCCTTGCTCAAGAAAGCGGGCATGCGGAAGCTGAACTTTGCTGGCGGAGAGCCGTTCCTCTATCCGAAATTTTTGGCCGAGATGGTGGTTTTCTGCAAAGACGAACTACGACTCGAGTCGGTCTCTATCGTTACAAATGGGAGTCTGGTCAAGGAGAGCTTCTTTCGACAATGCGGCTCTAAAGTGGACATCCTGGCGGTCTCGTGCGATTCGTTCGACGAGTCTACCAACATCCAGATTGGCCGTGGATCTGGCGACCAGATCTCGCAGCTATACAAGGTGGCTTCGTGGTGCAAGAAATATGGCATCAGGTTCAAGATCAACACTGTGGTATGCCGACTCAATTGGGATGAAGACATGAACAAGCACATCGAACAGCTGCAGCCTTTCCGCTGGAAGTGCTTCCAAGTCCTGGTAGTTGCGGGAGAAAACGACTCTGGGAATTCACTGCGAGACGCTCGCAAGTTCATCATTACCGATGAAGAATACGATAGCTTTTGCAGGCGACACAAGACTCAGACGTCACTCGTACCAGAGTCGAATCGACTGATGGCCAAGTCGTACTTGATCCTCGACGAGTACCTGAGGTTTTTAGACCGCGACGGACGTCAGCCATCTGAATCTATTCTTGACGTTGGGGTGGAGACAGCACTTCGGAGCGTGTACTGGGACGAGAAGGCTTTTAAGGACCGTGGGGGGGTGTACGACTGGACCAGGCCGGCCAGCACCTGCGGAAAAGATGGGCAAGACCTACAGTGGTAAGATCATGAATACCGCTAGCGGCAGGGAATACTATGGTCGTGTGATGTTGAGGGCCGTGTATTGCGTCATACACTGTTATAGAGGCCAATCAAACTCATGGTCAACTGTATGACGCGTCAAGCAAATCGAGTGCTACAAAACGGTAGATCTGAGTGAGCGATTGAGCTTCAGCGAAGTAACCTTATTGCCATGTCCACAAAGTCTGAAAACTTCACCAACAGAAGCAGGCCTTCGAGACGGTCGAATCTCTACTTGGTAGGACCTCAGTGTAGTGGAAAGACGACTCTTCTCAACGCGTTGAGGGCATTGTACTCCGATCACAACCCAGCATCTCAGGACATCGATAAACCATTCATCATCGAAGAAGCAGCCCGATTGATCATGCAAGAGGAGGGGTTTCGAGCAACAGATCTAGGTGATAGTGTTCGGGGCCTCGAATTACAGATGCGCATTCTACGAAGACAGGACCAAACCGAAGAGCAGATGAGGGACCAGTGGTTCTTTGCAGATCGGTCACCGCTGGATACACTAGTTTATGCGAAGGAATACACTGGAATCGACGCCCTCAAGACACTAGCGCAAACGGAGGAGTGGGCAAGGTCACGGTCAAGAATGCAACACGCTACAGTGGTAGTTTGCGAGGCTGGCAATGTAGAGTGGCTAAGTGCAGACAGTATCAGAATAGCGTATCGGGACGCTTCAGAGTGGAAAGCATTGAATGGAGCGTTTTTCGATCTGCTCAGGGAGTGTAGCATTCCATACAGCGTCCTGTCCCATGCTATCAAAGATTTGGGGCAGAGAGTAGCACTGGTGAGCCGGTTTATAGAGAACGAGAAGAGCAGGTTGTATATGGAGCCTGTTTCTCTCTGAATCTATCCGTGTTGCATGATCAAGCCTCGAAGCCTTCCCGAGGGTTATTCTGCAACAGTTTCCAGCTGAATTTACGCATCTGTGTCCTTTACCATCTGATTCTCTTTGACTACATCTCGATAAAGTCTTAGCTTCCAAATGTTTCAAGCCGGATGAAATGTTGGCTTACTTAATGCTCACTCAATCTAGAAGTATCTACGCTCCTCGATGTCTTCATCGTATCTTTCTTCCAATTGCGAGTACTCGATGGTCTAAGGCGGATCCTTTCACAACAGCCAACAACCTTCTATATAGCCGCTCATGCGACTTCTGAGTGATAGATCGTCAATCGGAAGGTTGAGAAAGTGGTTAGCAGCACAGAAGATTTGATGCATTTCAAACAGATTCCGTACCAATCCCGGCATGTGAAACCCCCGATACACCATCTTCCGGCAATAGTCGTTTCAAATAATCCTGTCGCTTCTTCGAACGAAAAGTTGACCAATATGACATTTCTTCGCAAAAAATGGTTGTTGATACCACCAGACACATCTCGACACGAACCCCTTTTCGACACAAAGACCAGTCGATAGTCAGCTACTTTTGTTCGGCAAATTGTAGCCACAATTGCTTAGATTGTATCAAGCAAGCCTTCCCCCAACAACTCCTCCAACGTACATCGAAGCGCGATCGATGCGACCAGCTGCTCCTCCCAGTGGGTATTTGTGATGATAAAAACTCAGACTGTATCTCCATGGAAAAGCCTTTGCAAGCACTTGCATACCATGATTCACATTATCTCAATATCTGGTCAGCGGCTCTTGGCACATGGTTGTGAGATTTCTCCCTTTGCCAGCCCTGCATGCTAGAAAGAGTCCGTCAAACTGCGTATCTGGCCTTTGTGGCCACAATGCTATTGTGAGGTAAGTTAATACTTTCAAAAATGACTTCATGCAGTGCACCTTGAACATTTGCGCCGCTGATGTCTGCTGATTGCACAAATGCTATCGCATCGGCGATGGTGGGACCGCGCACCGGTGTATGCATGCGGAAAGCCGTGGTGTTACAGTGGCTTACGGGGTCCTTCCGCACAGAACCAATCAAGGGACCGGTTTTCAGCACCCAGCCACAAAGCGAGATTTTTAATGGCGTTCATCATAGGCTCCTACCGATCGATTCATCGACCCTCTGCCCGCCTTGGTTGTCAAAGACAACTGCCTCAAGTTCGCAGCTACATGGATGAGACAAATAGAGTTGATCTTCCAAAGACGGTCAGCCCTCTGGCCAGTCACAATCGCCCTGTATTGGTGTAGCACGTCATTGGAATGCAGCGTCATATGATCGTTGCTGCGCATGACGCTCCATGCAGCGACTTATGATTGAGCAGTCTCAATCCACGTGACGGGCGAGCGCGAATCATAGGAGATCTTTCCACATTTCACTAGTGGAAACATTTTCAAAA
Organism: Alternaria tenuissima; assembly: GCA_004156035.1. Classification (NCBI taxonomy): domain Eukaryota; kingdom Fungi; phylum Ascomycota; class Dothideomycetes; order Pleosporales; family Pleosporaceae; genus Alternaria; species Alternaria tenuissima. Next base: position 126,724 of record PDXC01000021.1, on the reverse strand, counting down.
AAGCAGCTTCCATTTGGTGTGTCTTTCAAATGAGTGTTCGATTGGCGTTATTGTGTCATCGTGGCTACTTCACGGATGGTGGTATCATACTTATGCTCAGACGCCAAGCTATACCACGCGACTGGGTAATGATAGATAAGCGTTCTACAGGCTGTCTTCGACCATGCTTCTCTTTTCTCGTCGTCTCTCAGCAGCTGCGAATGATCATGGAGTCCGTACAACGCAAGATAGGCTATGATTTCATACACGATGACTATCTTGTCAACGCTTTTGTTGCAGCCCACAGAAGCGGAGACAACAGCATTGCGCATGATGGTAATCGGGGGATGGCCCGAATTGGACAGATAGCCGTGGAGATGGCAGAAACCTGCTATGCTGTTGTGGTCGAGAAGGCACGTCTAAGTAAGCAGTCTCCCAAGGTGGACAAGCTACCACATCTTAACACGCGCAGCTGACATCAATCGTCGTAAATATTGGTGGAAAGACAAGAAAAAAGTCGCAAAAGCGTGTGAAGCCTTGGGACTTGACTTCCATATCGTCCGGAGTGATCGACAGATCGGACAAGTGCTTTCCCCGGAAGTGTTGAACTACGCACTCAATGCTGTGATCGGTGCAGTCTGGCTCGACTGTCAAGCTCAAAACAGAAACATCAACGACACTTGTGATACGGTTTCGGGAATTTTGAGTCAGATCGAGTCCATTCTTAATCTGTCTACGACGGCGAGTGGCGATCAAGTTGGGTTCCCTATCGCTGCAGATGATGCATCAGTCTTTTCAACGAGATCAGCGACAAACGAGATATTGGACAGCAATCTAGGAAGCGACTTAGACACGGAAAAAGCTTCAGCTACTTTTGAAACGTACGAATTATTTACTGTGTTTCCACCAGACGCTTTCTCGGAAAGTCTCGACGATCTCGCGGCCAGACAATCGCCGCCCCAGCAGTCCTTTTCGGAGCAACAGTCTTCTCCAAGATATGATACCGTAGAGCACAATATTCAAGGTGACGACCAGCGAAACATATTGCGCTCGTTATCGTCTAGCAGTCAGGGTGTGAGCGCACAATCTGTTTTCTCACTCGAGCAGGAAACAGTCATAGAGCCGACAATCCCTGGCGCAGCTGATACCAGTGTATCTATCACAGCGTCGAAACGAGCCTTGGCCGGCAAGGGTCTAAGGGACCTGGTGGGGACACAGTTCGCATGCTCTTCGCAGAGAAAGACCAAACGTGTCCAAACCGAAAGTGACAAAGCCAGTGCAGTGCTTGAGTCATTGCTTGACGCAGAACGAGGGAAGATTGATGCGTATCCAGGACCAGGGCGTGCCGAACTACTCAGACACCTAGAGTATCCACAAACCACTCAACTCAAGGATCCGTGTCATCTATTCCACTTTTTGTACTTGGCAGTCGGTAGCTGGGATACTCTTGCCGACTTTGCAAGTCAGCTTCAAAATGCCAGGGAAGCGCGGCGGTCATTTGTCCTTCCGTCCCCTAGTTCTTCGACTGCCTCGATGGTATTTGATATGATGTGTCGACTCGACTGCGAGCGGACTACTTGTATCCTCTTGAAACGCTATTACGCCGTACAGCTTTTAGAAGAAGGGCAGAGATTCTCCCAGTCAGATGAAAGCATGCGTTTGGAGACTATGGAGACTTTTGGGGTCGGAAATGCTCAGAAAGGAAATCCTCAGGTGCTGCGAGATGCCGCCGAGATCAAGTATCTGGTTTCCAAGATTGCCCCCGGTGTAGAAGACACGTCCAGGGCATACTCTACAGTTTATTCCAAAGTCAAACGTTTTCGACAACTAGGCAAACGACTGCAGATATTGACAAAGCCCTTTGGAATCGGCATGTTAGCCCTCTTACCTTCCGGACCGTCTTTTCCTTGCTTCTCTTTGACAGATCACATGTGAGTGCGCTATCTGCTACAGCACTGCTAACCTGGCTAATTGAAATAGGCTCTCCAATATTAACAAGAACGATCTCACTGATTTCGTCATATTGTTGGACAAAAGGCAGGGGCGGCTTTTGAAGGATCTGAGCGGTGCTGTTGCGCCGATTCTGTCAACACTTGCGGCCTTCCACCAAGGTCACTATATAGGTCCTCCACCCAGTCTTACAGGCGTAGAAGAGTTGAAAGATATACCCAAAGCGTTGCTTACGCTGTCAACCAGCGCCATAGACATACGTTCATAACTGGGAAGACAACTCGCGCGACCGTGATGGGTGGCGGAGCATACGATCAGTATAGCCACGATCAATACAAGCAATCACGGATGATGAATTCGCCAAGCCTTGACGGACAATTTCTCTCAGACACTCTATGTTCAAATTCTTCAAATACATAATATTATATGTATACAAATAAGTAAATATAAACACCTGGGCTTGTCTATCTGCAAACTCGGTGCTGGAACAGCGCAGCGACCATGCACACATTAAGGCTGTTATGAAGATGTATCATTCACAATCATCATTCCACGACATGAAGTTCGAACAAATGAAATAAGAGTCAATATCTGACAAGAACATCTGACTACTTTGCCTTTGATAGGTGATGACTTCGCCAATATGAGCTCGATGGAGGCATACATATTGCAGTATGCATCGTGGCAGACAGAGAAAAGGTGGAGACACGCCGCAAGGTAGATGCTACAGGTCACTTTAGAAAACCTTGAGGAAAACAGGATTCGCTGAGAGCTTTATAAGTGTCTTGTCAGAGAGTTGTCAGTACAGATTTCGGTATCACCGACAAGATGTGAGTGGATTCATAGCCGATGTGGAAAAATCCGTGACTGTGATGTAAGATCGTGATTCCAACTGATACTGAGTACGCTGAGTTCTTTGATATCTCGAACAACTATCAGGGTGATCTACTTCACGGTTTCGGCAAAACTGTTCTCCTCACCGTGTAAGCTCTGACTCTTGGAGGTGTACACGAATGGAGACTTTTCAAGATAGGGAAGGTAACAGATGATGATATCATAGAGTACCCGAAGGGCTCATCAGTATACATCGACTCAGGCTTCAGAGCGGCGAGAGCATGCAACAACGTCTTCATTTCTGTGGCATCGATGCTAAGACAGAGTCTTATCAGAAGCTTGAGCCCCCGGAGATGCAGTCCTGGATGCGCTCATCTTCGCTTTTCTCTCGCGCTGCCTATCTGAGTTGTCCCAAGGATAGATGACTCGCATCAAAGCAGCTCGTGGAAATGAGAATGTACTCGGCTATCTTTGTCTTCACTTCAGCATGGACAGAAATCTAGTCCGCATCGAAATGGGTTCAAATCACCGCTCACGCGAGGTGCGATATCGCGAGAAAGTGCCACTATGGCAGTCCATGCGTCACCATTCTCTAGACGTGGTACAAGCTCATAAGAACGCTAGCCACACGTTTGAACAGTGCGGTGCTGAAATACAAAATCTCCTCAGCGAGGGTGCGACATATCTGTGGAAACTGTTGGCCCGCTTGGACCCTGAAAAGTTCTACTCCGATCTGGTGGAGAGCTTCTTTGGTGCGATACTCGCTGGTTCACAGAGCGAGCTTTCAGAATGCGAGAAGTTTTTCGAGCGCATCGGTCTGAGATACTACGCCGCACGTATGGCGAGAAAACTTTGGACGTTATGTATCCGAGAGATGAATTACAAGGCCTGATCGGCTATTTGGAGCTTGATATCGACATCCAACCGGTGTATTCGGGCGACGAGCGTGAAATCTTTATATCCAGCGTCAGAGTCGAAGGGATCATGATTGCTGAAGCCCGAGGATGCATCACCGAGGATTAGGCTTGTGTAGGTGGTATACAAGCAGCTGTCGCTTTTCTTCGTTCGCAACAGGAGGTTAGAGAACGTCAGGCGTGACGTGGTAGGGAAAGAGGACTTCTGGCTGCAAGCCTCCAGAGTCCCTGCTAGATCTATCCTTCAGACCTTTACTGGTTACACCGTGCGGCGACCTTCACATAGAATGAGCTATGATGACACATTCAGCAAAAAAACATACATTTCCCTCAAACTAACCTGTCTATGACACCTGCACTCGACTGTGCGACACAGATCTTCTGATGCTCAATGTGAATGATCAGAGTAACTCGGACATGGTAAAACATAGCCACGGCAAAAGCGATAGTGTCGATAGAGAGCTATGGAAGTGACAGGGCACCATGTTGCTATGGGTGAAGTTTCGCGTTAGTGATTTCCATTCCACTCAAAGCAATTTGCTTTCCAGAATCATACCCTTGAGCCCGCTCTGCTCTAACGGTAATTTGTTCGAGTGGTTAGGGCACCAGCATAGCCGATTCCGCGTATGCATTCCGATGGCTAACATGGCATCATGAAAGTTGTAATGTTTGTTACTGATCAGATCGCATAGTATCCTCGCAGTCTATGATCATGATATGAAGATAACGGACGCTGAGCGGGAGTACTTGATGTGAGTCGTTCGTGCCGCTGAAGCCAGTTGTGGGATGAGGTCTGATGGCACCAAGGTCCCAGCCGGATGCAGAGAGTTTGGATGAAAACTCCTCCATCGTCTTGAGACAAACGTTCTAGGAGAAAAAACAATCGATGGCACGTTCAGAATACCGGAGCAATGAGAATATCTCGGTGGTGCACTGATGGCGATCTTTGATGTCATATATGCCGCGCTAAGCTGTATTTGGCTGTTTGCGAACATGAGTTATCGCAATGCCCACCTTAGGTTAGCGTCGCCGTTTGTAAAGCGATGTCCTCACTGCGTTTGCTTAGTTCTGGAACACATTCGTGAACAGTTCAGTGTGTTGACCATAGCACACGATTCGATTTCCTTGGTTGCTTCCTGCATCGGACCTGTGGAGCTGGGGTTATGACGCGTTGAGGTTACACCGGTCTCAAAGTTGTAGTGTTCGGGCGGCTCGACCGTCAGACTAGCATGACGCCATCCATCGCCACGTCATCAGTTTTTCACTTGATCACTTCACCCAGCTACATTTGCGCCTTCGCACACTTCTAATTCTCCGATCATTCAACGCGCTCTGTTTCGAGAATGACGAAACGGAAGAGAATCTCGGAGAAACGCCCCATGACGGCTTCTGTATCGCCCAAGCGTCCACGCACTAACTCGCAAGAACGTCTGCTCAGCCGATTCTTCGAACCCCTCGTCCTGCTGTATACGCTTGGGCCTACGAGGAGAGATCACGTGCACTTTGCAACACCCTCACAGGAAAGCATTGCACGTCTGCCCCTTTTAGACCTCAGGAGGATCTTCTTGAGTGAATTGGCGTATATGTGCGACTACGACAAAGGCGGTGAGACCGTGACAGCGATTGGACTGCAGTCTACCCCGCAGAAGCACATATTCTGGATTGCGTCCAATGCGGGTCCGAAAACGAAGATGATTGAATTTCTACGGTTACTTCTGACACAAGTCGTGGATGCGTCTACTTCCCTTGATACTGCAGACCACGCTGCGAGACTGGCATTGCAGTGCATTGCTTTCGCAATTCCAAGGATTAGGAAATACAGGAGCCATCTCGAACCTTTACTTCAAAAAAGTGTGTCTTATCTTGCTAGGACAAAGCAAGTGGTTGGTGAGTTTAGTCCAGTGTTTGTACACTCCTCGCTTATACTCAAAATTGCTACAGAACCCGGTCTCCTCAAATGGTTACAAGAATGGGAGCATACGAACAGTCTCTTAGATCTGTGCCGCTCTGCACATGCAAGTCGAAAATCAAATTTCATGCGTGTCCTTGGTAGACTCAGCGCAGAGCCCGCTTATGGGAGCAGTAGAGACGCAATACACACGGTTTTTGGCATGATCAGACACTACATTGGGAGGCTTGGCTATCATTTTCGAGCAGCCGATACGTTAGTCTCATGTGCACCGAGTCTTCTTTACTTACTTCACGATTACGAGGTTTGCAGCGTCCCTGCCCCAGCCAAGTCTGCTATGCCTCCACCGGACCAGCTGACAAGACTGGACAAAGTCCTCAAACGCATGTTACCAGCCAACTGTCCCGAACTTGAGCTCTATCAGCAGGCTCTCACAGATATGGAAGCTCGTCATCAGCTATTCAGCCGCTTCATGGACAATTACGCTAGGCCTGGTCGGACTTCTTGTGTTCACGCCGAAATCCAAGTCTTGGAACATTTCTATGCACAAGACATACATTTTGCATATGATGACCCATACGTTGCCTGCGGTAAACCGGCGTGTTACTGTTGCCTTCTGTACTTTCGACATCATCCAAAACAGGTAGTAGAGCCTGTTTCTCATAACAAGATCTACCTAAATTGGCGGCCACCTGATCTCAGTGCACCAGTCGGATCGCTCAGTGCAAACCACCAGCGGGATATCCTAAATGCCATGAATAAGGAAATTCGAAAGGAAGCTCTGCAACAACTTCATGGCAAGACCGCACGTACGGCTTGGCATCCCGATTCACTCACTGGTGTCACGTCGTCTGAGCAAGCAGAGCAATTTGTAGAAGAAGCAAGTGACTCTCTAGGCATACCGGCTGAGAATTTAGTGAAACACAGACTCATAAAACATCTACACGCTTGGGAGCCTTCGGGAATTTCTCCAGTCCACGCGGTGGTCGAGGAAGGTAGTAGAATCGAATCTCTGGAGGGCGCCTTTGACGACGTTATCACGGACGGTACTTCACAGTCTCTACAACCACCTCCAGAAGATCTTGTCAGTGATTCTGGAGATAGTGTTGGAATTCTGCTTGGAAGATGATTGACTCTGGGATTTACAGGTTTTCTGCGTTGTTCTCAACTTGATACTGATGAAATGCACTGTAGGTCTCTCAGAAGAGTTGACTAAAAAACCTTCTTTGCTGTGCAAGATATCCTACGAGGATTCATCTCTTATGCGTCGTTCCCGTGTTCAGCTACTACGTGAATACCAGCTTAGCGCGTAAAGCAGGATTCTCTGTAGGAAGTGTGCTTCACAGGCTAGTAGAAGGCTGGAGAAGCCGGTGCTTCGACGAAAACCGTAGTCGACAAGATTTTGTGTTTCTTCGATCTGGTTTCACACTACCAGAGACGAACTGTGAGGCAAAATACTATATTGGCGAACATTTACCTAAAGGGACACGATGTTTCATGACAAGCATTCGAAGACCTTGACGGGTATGCACAATTTTGCTTTCAAGCGGAAAAAGACCGGGCGTTTAAGGCTAGTAAGTTTGCTATGCGATCTATGTTGCTAAAGTTTGATCGTTCTGATCTCGCCTGCTGATGCTGTGCTGGATAAGGTAATGCCTCAGATAGGGTAATGCCTGATTTGCCCTACCAAAACCACCACAAGAATCAGCCTGTGAAACAGCGCCCGATCGCAATTGCCGCCAGTGTTTTTTACGTGCCGACTTGAAAATGATATAACGGCCGTCACCTGCTCTCATGTAGCTCGTAACTCGACATTACGTCCAAATCGGGATTGGATTCGAGGCGGGCTCGCTGAGCGAGCGGATAGCTGCACGATACCACAACGGTTACTAATTCAAGACCTCTCGATTTTGACTTCGTATGAGCTTGAGGGCTTTTTGTCCTACTCTGTTGAAGGGCTTTGATGGCTTGTCGAAGTCGCTGTGCCCCTGTTCGGGTCGTTTGACCAACTACCCGCTCGGCAGCTTTTTTAGCTCTCTTCCTTTCTCCCAGAAACCTCACTTCCTGTCACGCCTGATGACTCGCGTTGGTCTTGTACGCTTTGATCGGCTTTGGTGCTTTCCAAGCCTCGATCGCGGCAGCCTTCTGTTGCTTCAATCATTCGGTGTTGCAATCTTCCTGCTTCTACACAATGCGAGAAGCTTGCATCTTTCGTAGTGATCGGGCTTCAACTCTGCTATGGTAATGATTGGGTTGCTCAAGTGCTCCAAGTAAAAATTGCTGCTTCCGATGCCAGTAGTCGATCGGGACCTTTCGTAATTTTTCATACACGCGCTCAACAAGTCTAGGCAGGGCAGATATCCTCATGGCAGTTACAATCAGTTTTGAGTTGCTCCTTCTCGCTCTATCATTAGCACCACAGTCAATTGGCTGCGTGATCTGTCCTCAACTAGAAGCACCGAGGCTGGATGACCCGCTATCGCTCTCGATAGCCACAAATCTGAACGTGACGAACACTTTTGCTCGATAGCATGGTTTAAGTAGTCAGTCTCCGTCTCCCACCTAGCTGATAAGAATTGAGTCCATCATCTCGCCTCCGGAAGGGCACATACGACGTGCTAAGCTACAGAATTATAGTGCTATCACATTGCTCTAGAGGGTATCCCTTACCTGTATTGGTTTTGTTACCATTCTGGAGCTGTGGCTGTTGAGCTCTGCAACGAATGGCAGTTTCATCGAAGAGAAGAGAAACTAGGGTGGCGAAGCAGACCCGTGCGGCTTCAAGAACGCTGAGAGAGTTGCAGAAGGAGAGGGTTCATAAGCTGAACGAGCTCGCAGGAACCTTGGGAAAGATGCGCAGACAGCCAAGAAAAGCCGAAGAAGGAAGGGAAAAGAACATAGAAGAACTAGTGGCAAAGCTAAGATAGCCGAGAAGAACGAACTGAAGAAGGGAAAGGCGAGTCACAAGCTTGAGAAATATATCGTGGATCATCGACGCTAAAGACACGCTCAATGACTTCTTGGATCTACTCCCGCGAGATGTAAGACGTTGCATTGGTCGCTTGCCAATACGTTGCTCTCTCTAGATGGGGATCATCACTAGTGATATGTTGCCACATTTTGGTGTTGTATATATGAGAAGAGCGAAGATGTACGATAAGATATAGAAATTGCACCGTGAATAGTCAGTACTTTCCGAAAACGTATCTAGTGAGATTAAACACGTCTAGTCTGCACGGGCAGGTGAAGGGGCGCTTTTTCTCAAATGATTCACCTTCGACCACCACCACCCGTGAGCTGACTGATGTCTATCATATTCATAAAATAGCTCTTTCCAGAGTCACCTGACTCCATCTCACGTAGTAGCCTCCGCATCCCTGCACCGTTCTGACCCATCGGTCCTACCCCATATACGGCTTCGGCGAGCATTCGTAGTTGCATCGGTGCTTTATCATCCCCGTAATGCTGAATCATCTGAGCCTTAGTGACCTTCTTTCTCACGTCGTTCCATTCCCCGCTCTCAGCAAACTTCTCGCACCCGCGGTGGTGTTCGGCGGTCCACCATGGTGGCAGCAAGCCCTCCCTGGTGGCTGCCAGAGAGAGAAACTTCTTGAAAGGCCTAATGCTTGAAGATGTACCAGTGTAAATGCTGTCGGGCATAGGTTTGTCTTCAAGTTTCATGTCGTCCTCTGAGCGCATGCGGAATGCGTCGATGAGTAGTCTGTAAACGTCTTTCTCAGGTCGACGGCATAGATATGTCCCTTCATCCAGAAGAGTGAAGGGATTTGGGACGTGCTGCTCGAGAGTCTTGAGGCGAGGTGCTGAGTAGCTGGTACGGTGGATGGCGTTAGGTGGGTCGTCAGCGTTGGTATCGATTTGTTGAGCGCAAGTCTTCTTGTGTGTCTTCCAGTCGGCTTTCTGACAGTCGGGCCCGCAGTACTCCGTGGTTTTACACCTTGAACATTGTTGGAGATTTGCCAGACTGCATTCAGTGGCTGATTTGTTGCAATGGGCACATCTGGGTGCCAAGTCACTCATGGTGATGGCTGCTTTTGACGATAAGTTCGGTCGGTGAAGTACGAAGAATGAGTGGAAGAATGTCAAGTGAAACGCAGTCTGATGGCAAGCTGTTTAATCGCATCGGAAAAAATCTTGAGGTTCGTGAGGTAGTGCGCTTGCTGAGACACAGGCTGAGAAAAGGAAGCGGGGGCGAAGCCAAGGCGCCGTCACCCCACCGTCTTCCTGCCTTTGTCTCCAGCCCGGAGGATGTGAGTGCCGGTGTCCAAGCCAAGCGCTGTCGAAAATCTTGTTACTAATAACGTCGTGCGATGACCTTTGTATGAGCTCAACTGGGACGCTACAATCAATACAGCATACACGCCCTCCTGATATTCCATCTACAATACCCACACCCGCCCTTGCGACGACTGTCTAAGATACATCGGGAGTGGATTCACGTAGCGTCATATACTAGGTCTGATTCATCTCTCCATGTAGATCAGGTCTAGTTGGAACGATTGTAACTCTGTAACCCTTTCTCGGAAGTACCGGATCTTATCGATTAGAAAGATAACATCTGTGCGATGTAACCCACACATGATACGCTTATATTCAGGTGAACAATTAATCAAAGAGTGGAGCAAATCAGTATAGATGGAATTCATAGTGAAAGAAAATCCCTTCACTTCTTAGCACCAGCATGCTACTAGGTCAGGGGAATTATGGATAGAATTACAACGATGTTATCGAAAGATGTTACATGCCAGACTCCAATGGCCAGCGTATTCAATGGAAGAGTAACCCATAGTTATTCTAGACTTAACTGTTACTGCTAAATGGGGGTTCGTTTCGAAGCGATACGCCTTATCAGCGTTGGAGGATTCGCGATGCGGCTTCCAAATCTTCAATCTTATTCGACAAATTCACTCGCTGTTGTTTTGTCAATGATGATTCCCCTGCAATCATCTCCAGCCGTTCACCGTCCAGTTCAATAACCCATTCTTGTGTAAGCACAGCAAGAGGGCTTCTGGGTCCGGTGAGTAAGCAGTGATCGACCGCTTGCTGGTAGACGTTGTCGACGAATCGTTTCCTAGCCACCTCGTAATAAGACCACAAGATGTCGTGGATTTCTTCCTTGACTTGATCAACGTTGCTTTTGTTTATGGTCGTGCTTCTGACATCCTCAAGGTCCACGATGAGATTGTCAGAGACCTGGGCGGAATTGTGGAACCCTCTCTTGATCTCTTGTCGAGACTTTGCCTTCAACATAGCTGCCTTTCTATTTCCGCGAACGATCTGAAGATTCTCGTTGAAATAGTTGTTTACAGTGTATGGTTTCTTGTCTCTCTCCAAAGAAACGAGAAATGTTGCTTGATGTAATGCTGCTTTGTATCTCGTAAGCACTTCGTCGAGGATCGAAGCCCATATCTCTTCCCGAACGCATGAGTCTGCGCAAAGCGTGTCCAGAGCAATCATCATGAAACGGTGGATGACCACTATGACACGGCTAACGTACATCTTGGCCATACATGGCCATTTGTCGGACTGCTCCCTGAAAGCGCTGGAAAGGATTGTTCCGCCGAAAGTACCCAAGTCCACGCCGCGAGATTGCAAATAAAGGTTCTCGGTCCAACTCGTTATGCCGCTTCTAGGGTTTTCGATATCGCTGTCCTTGCTGATGATATTATCAAGGACGCTGTACTCATCCAAGTCAATGTCTTCAAGAAGAATAGCCCTTTCTCGGGCATTTGCATCCTCCGATAAGTCATCTTCAACATCTTTGTCTGATTCATCGTCTTCCTCCTCCTCCTCATTCGACTTAGTCGTTTCAAAATGTCGTAGATGTGCCTTCCGCGCAAAGTCATAACCGAATGTTTCGGTGAGGTTGGCTACGTATGTAATGATTCTAGGCTCTAATTTATCGAAGATATCGTGAGAAGAGTATCGCGCACTTAGAGCAGCTTCGACGAGCTCCTGGAAACGTCTTGCTAGACTACTTAGAAACAGTCGCTGCTCTTTCTCTGTTTGGCGCGCCGGACCGAGGTCTTCCATAGTTTCTTGGCAGTCAGATAGTTGCTTGCGAACATCTTTTAGGAGCTCCGGAAATTCCTTTCGGGTAATCTGGCCCAAAAGCTCAGAGAGTCGTGCTTTCAGAGCAACTGCACCCAGGCGATCTTTGGGTAGTGTGCTCCAAGGTGTCTTGAGAAACATGTCTTCCGCTTCCGAAAGATTGAAGGCATCCACATCATCCGCACCTCGGCTCCGGACGATATAGTATCCAAGTGTGAGTGGTCTCTTTTTTCCTAGAACCAGGTTACAAATGTTAACTTGCGCGCTTTGCTCTGTTACCAAATCGGGCTTTGTCAATACACCTAGAGTACGCTCTCCGCTCTTGTCAAAATCCTCTGCCATTGTAAGGATCTCCTGAGTGGCAATGTCGACATTGCTGGGTAGGACGGCAAGGATGATCGTACGGCTATGCCGTATGTAGCCTCGTACCATATTTTGGACAAGCTGAATGTCAGCTTTGGTTGTGATTCCCTCACTCGGATTGCGGAAAATGCCCGGTACATCGATCACTGTTAAATAGTCCTCACCAGGACCGCATATCTCAATTTTCAGGATGTCCTCGCTGAAAACGGTTCCTTCGCACGAAGTAAGGTCGGTTCGAATCCCCATTCGAGCATTCACCTGTTCAAATAGTCAGTAATCGTAGCAGGCTATGAAGTATAATTTCAGGTCAAACCTACTTCCTTTAGAATTTCTCGCAGATGAGAGCGAAAGTCTTCCGTTGGTGGAATTTCTGGACGATAACTGGCGACAAGTCTCTTGTGATCATCAGAAGCATGAGGGCCAGCAATGATCTTTATATCCACACGAGATTCGGGGTCACGGCGGGATGTTATTTGTGTCGCATAACGTGTGCAAAGCTCCAGGTCGCGAGGGAATGGAACGCCTGTCAAGCTTTCGAGAAGAGACGACTTACCACTGCTTTGGTCGCCAACGACAACGAGCTATATGCGGCTTAACGAGGAGAGCAATAAAAGAACCTTGGCAGCTTACCTGTGGAAGGGGAACATGTTGTCCAACATTTTTCTCGCGAAGTTGGTCTATCTTGCAAAGTAGAGCTGGGCTTGCTAGATGGTTTGTTTTTGATGTGTTCATATCGACTGCCGTCTTAGGTGAAAATGCATATCAGGCGTTAATTGAATGTTAGGCTGAAATGCTATAGCTCTCGCTATATATAGACTCACCCTACATTGGCTATGATCCAATATGAGTAAGCAACGTAACAATCAGGATCTACAATCAATCTTGCATTCCATGCACTCTAAATAATCCCAAATGCACTGCAAGCCGCTGCAAAGTTTGGCAAACAACCCTTAGGAGACCAGCTTACCTGGGAGTTGCATTCGGTACGCATATAACCCCAGCTGTTGGCTTTTTCCATCAAGTAAACCTTCTATGTCTATCACGATCGCTGTTCTCCATTGCTCCAGAATCAAAAATCTGAAGTTCACTTTGCGAGCAATATCTCCTCACCATCCGTTCTCAAACTAAACGACGATCTCGCTTGTTGATGCGCTTTGCGACCCGACATTTAAGCGGAAATTCGAGTTGTCGTGTCGTACAGCCGTTCTGCAAGCCTTCCTTTGTTGTTCATCATGCCCAGCAACTAGTGCTTATTGTTTGATAGCGTGGTGAACGCTCAGTAGCTCCTGTGTGCGGGGTATGCAGCCCAGACTATAGGACTGACTGATCATGTTTCTTAACCCGCTGGTACCCCATACATGATGTGTTGGATCAGTACTGTAGGTGGACACGTAATAGCTCACTATAATCTTAACTTACTCTCTGAATCACCCTCTTGTTTCAACAACCAGTGTTCTACAGTAGGATAATGCACGAATCACTAGGATTTTTCTTTCTGTGCTATTATCGACTGGACACAGATCAACGTTGGCAAGAAGCACAGGCTTCAACACAGTAGGCGCGGTGGCTTGGGATCGCTGCAGTCAAGCACGCTGACATGCGTATTGCAGCTTGCACAGCGCGTGTGGTGGTCCTGTGACTCACCAGATTGCAGGAGACAGCTACCGGTACATACAGCCGCTCGCTTCGCAACGCATTAACTGGTGTACCCGTCCAGCCACAAGCCGCGACATGGGTCTGTTTTCATCTTTGTCAATCTTGACTAGCAGACTCCTCGAATCCACCAATCCTCTTGCGCAGCTTCCGCCACGTTGATGCAGGACGTTGCACACTTTGCTAAGATGTGGTGTGGTGGCTAAGAAATCTCGAGAAAAGAGGGCTCGAGTTTCAAGATGATCCGAAAGCTGGCTTGCGTGGGCTGGGTCAAACGGGAAAACTCGTCATTCTCTGAGAGCCATCGGTGAGCACGGATTTGGTTGAGATCATCATGAGTTGCCTTCACTTCAGTAGCCTGCTTTTCATTGAAGAAGCCTCCGTGCCACAACTCTCGGAGATCGTCATCAAGTCTTATTGTCGCAAAGCGGTACAATTCGCGCATACCAGGGCGCATAATCGCAATGGACTATTCGAGAATGTTCGAGAGCCTCCCTGATGGTGTTCCGAAGCCTTCCTCTTTTCCAGAACCGCACGAGGTTAGGTCCGCAACTGCTCGATACGCCAAACAGCTGTTCAAAGATCATGGCACGTTGTCAAAAATCGTAGATCGGCATGAAAGTACGATACGAAAGCGATGGATGAAGAAGTCCGGTTCCCAGAAAAGGATGCTGCTAATGGAAGCGTGGCCGGACATGCCAAGCCAACACCGGCCTGACATTAAGGCTTGGCGCCAACAGTCAAAGGATAGGAATCCTTACATGTGGCCATCTATCAACCTCGAAGATCTTGTGAGATCCAAAAACATGTTGATTCTTCTCCACGCTCGTGGTAGATGTCAACCTCACGACTTTGTCCACACAGACCTGGAGCAAGCTTCTCTTGGCGAAATGAGCGGTGCAAACTCACCCGCTTTTCTCAACGGTTATACTATGCTATTCCATGATAGGAAAAACTCTGGTACATACGGAGAGCTGGTATCGTGGGATGAAGATGAAAATGCGTTTGAATATATGATGAACGGAGTGGGCATGCATCCTGGTCGAGGGCTCATGGCTCTGGAAATTCAGCAACGCATCTGGAGCTTCTTGGTCACCTGGAGTGAAGTTCTGTTGAGAGATCTGTCTCCATTGACCGAGGGCGAGATAGTGTCAAATCCCGGACCGCCAACAAACCAAGAAACTGCATTCACGTCGCTCGAAGTTATTTCAATGGAGGCACCGTACCGAGTACCCGCTCGCTTAGATCTTACACGTCTGGAGGCTATCACATATGCTGAACGCAACCTAAAAGAGGACCATTTGTGGGCCCTTCGCGAGGATCCTTCGTACTTTGCAGATACAGTGCAGGAGCTTGCAGAGCATCGACAAGAGATGCTGTTAGACACACTGGGTCACGAGCACCCTACTCTGAGAGAGAACGGACGACCACTATTCTGGAATAGAGTCTCGGCTAATGCTGTCGTGGAATCCTATCTCGGCTTTGCGACCTTTGACAACATTTTCAAGCAAGTCGAAACTCTGATCCTTGTTTACGCCCAACGCAAAGACGATATCATTCTAGAACGCGACTTACCGGCCGATCTCATGGATGCGTTTCAACATCTACGCTTCAGCCTTGATGCAGCTAAGAAGGGCCTGATCAAGGTGTTGAAAGTCGGACTTTTTGCCTCCCCCCCTGGCGACAATTCTGTTCTCGTATACCACCACAGCACCCGAAGTCCTCGAAGATCGAGACACAATACAGTCCGCCACGGCAAGATCATGCTGTAAAGCGTATTATGCCATTCTTTACAGTCCTTTTCGATGACGAACAGCTGTTCCTATTCGGCTTGCATTCAGTGACAGACGGGATCGAGCGGCTCATTCGATCCGATGTCACAGTCCGCGCATTGATCTCCCCACTGGTTTCGAGAAATTTGTCTTCACTCTCGATAGTATCTGAATGCCTTCATCAGCTCCATCTTTTCCAACCTTGGGCGCGCAAAATCGAAGATGGGATGGACTTGAAGAGAGATGAATTAATGTCCAGCTATAATCAGAGATTCGATGGCTGGCCCGCCATTGTCAATACAAAATTTGAAGGTTCACGCATCTACCAGTATGCGGATCCCACCGATGGGAAGTTCAACTATCCAGTCCATCGTCGACGAAACAAGAAAAATGTGGAGGCACGACGCAAAGCTGAAATCAACCTGGACGCGTTTTGGGAAGCTGTGGACGTACATTACAAGACTCATAACCGCGGGAAAACGCAGCACGACATGGTAGCAGATCTGCTTGGCAGTGATCGGGCAGTTCAGCGAACAGCCGAGTGGCTTGAACCGGAGAAGTCGGTCAGGTCTGCACCCGTCGACGACTACGTATATCAGCCGTTCTCGCCGATCTGCCATGACCGCACCAGCCAAGTCACTGGCAATTTTGATCGTGCTTCCATACTGGCAACATCAACGAAAACCAAGACACGTGGTATTGACATTGGCCATGGGCAACTTGCACCACATATAACAATACAACATGAGTCATCTGCAGACACGAAAATGTTTAGAGTTGACAAACGCACGCACAAAGTCTTCAAGGCACTTTTTCACTCCCCTCACAGTCCTGACCTTCCCGGCGAGGTACCATGGCTTGATTTCTTGCACGCGATGGTTGCGTTAGGCTTTTCAGCAGAAAAAGCGCATGGCTCAGCTTGGAACTTCTTCCCAAAAGCTACAGAGGTAGATGTTGGACGAAGCATTCAGTTCCACGAACCACACCCGAGTAACAAGATCCCGTTCCACTGGGCGAGGAGGTATGGAAGGAGACTAGCGAGAGCATACGGTTGGACAGGTGATCTGTTTATATTAGCCTAAGGTAAGATGCCCCGTAGTATAAACCTTGAAACTTTCGTAGTCCCTCATAGTATTGGGATCTCGGCATTTGCTGGCAATTGATGTTGGTAGAAACTGGCTTGTGCGTAGGAAAAGTAAGATTCTTTACAGCAAATGTCTTTTCCGAAGAATTTCAATATATGATACACCGTAATATCGATCCCGCTCTTCCTGGATGGGTGATCGTTTGCATTTTTCGAGTCTTGCTGGCCCCTTGATTTGGCGCCCGTTTCTGCCATGATTGGGCTGGTAAGACGCCGCAGGCGGACTAGCGTCAGCCCCGACTTGATGCAGCCGCACCACAACGATGCTTTGCTGATTTTTCTGCTGCTTTGTATGGGGCTCCTTGCTTACGCTTGTTTGCTGTACTGTGAGTTTTTTTGTGGTTGCAGTGTTGCGTTACTGCTTTCCGAGAGCCCGTTCTGCAGCCAGTTCCTCAGCGCACTATTGACGCTCGCGATCACGCTCAATTTCGACTTGTTGTCGAGCCATCTTTGCAGCTCCTTGATCCTGCGTCTCGTAGAGCTTTGCGGCTGTTTTGAAGTCCTTATCGCGAGCTTTTTGGAGTTTTAGTTGCTTCTTTTGGTCTTGTTTCACGCTCTCGCGGTGTCTGGGTTCGCGGATCTTCCTTAGCGACCAGAATATTGCCCCGCCGTGATACTGTTTGCGCTGTTAAAGGTCTAGTAGTTTGCCCTTCTTCTTGGGGGTTGATTTGGCGTTGAGAGAGCTATCGAGATACTCGTTCTCGTGGTGAAGAAGCTCATTTTGGACCCGTAAAGACCAGAATGAAGCCTCAAGCTACCAGACTTCAACTGTTGACTTATCCACGACCGCAGCATCGTAGACTGTTCGCAGCTCACGCCAGCTATTGCCGTCGCCATGCTGCCCAATCTTTAGAGCCTCGTCTCGTTATTGCTGGTGTGTGTTGACGCGTTTGAAAATGACCACAGTATATTGGAATCTAATCTTCATGAGCTTCAGCATCATTGTAGAGCTCTAAGCGAGCCGAAAGACGGAGAAGAACTCCTTTTCTGTTGCCTTCGCTGTGCCGTGCGACTCATGGAGTTGGCGATCGACTTGTTTCGAGTATGACTTCGAGAGCGGCGAGAACACACTGACTTCAAACGATTGTAAACTATGGGTAGCGTGGGAGGGGAGATAGCCAAGAGGATGCGATTGCCATGGCAAGAATTTATGGAATCAGTAGTTACATGGCTGCCGTAGCCATTAGGTATCAAGAGGCGGTGATCCCTTCTTTCTTTTGGCTTTGTGAAGCGTCGGAGTATCTAGTCAGGCCATGTTAACCCGATATCATTGTTATTCCAATCCTTAGCTGAGCTGGGGAAGGGAGTTGATGTTTTCCGATCTCAGCGGGGTCAATCCAGCTCGGTTGAAGCCCGGCGGTGCCCTGATACATGAGAGCGGGCGGTAATGTAGCTCCAGAAGCGTATGCGCAAGCCAGCAGCGTTACCCATTCCCTGTTTCCATCCTGAATCGCCGCTTTGGTCTCTCCTGACACCCATACTGCCTTAGAAAAGATGCGCTTTGGGCGGTTTGTGATGCTGATAAAGAAGCACTTCTTATCCATATCGTAGGTATTGTGCGGTTCCCGGAAGGCCCAGTGGGGGAGAAGCGCCTTCTGAACTGCCTCGCCTACAAACACTCACCAAGTCCCTACGGCCCAACCGCGCACCTCAACTCCTTCTCTTACGATCGGGGTAACAGTAGTAATGTCTGCGAAGCGCCTTCGCGATCTCACAGACGAAATTGATACCAGCGGCTCAGGTAGCAATAGTCGCGCGTTGTTACACGGCAGGGTGACGTACTGTGGCCGACAACGATGCCACACATCTCGTCCTTGGGTACCGTCTTGCGCATGATCAGCGAATAGGCCAACAGCATCCAGGGCGAGTACAGCGCCTTGAAGACCGAGAGTTCAAGGAAATTGAGTATTGAGTCGGCGTTCCCTCTGTTCCAGATGTAGATGAGCCTGTTGGAAAGAGTGGAGCCGAGGAAGGCCATGGAATAGATGGGCGCAATGCAGAGGAAGAGTGTGAAAGCGAAGGTGAGGAGCCATGCGGAGTGTACCGTCGAGCGGCCAGACGATTCCTCGAGTAGTCGCGCGTATCGCTGGAGGAAGAAGATGTGGTATAGTAGGTTGAGACTGAGGGGACTGCAGTAGAAGAAGGTTGTGAGTAGTCTCCAGTACTATTGGACATGAGTACAAGCAGTGATGGGTAGGTACGGCAATGGACTGACCTGGCTCCTGAAGAAGACAGTACGTACACTGTAGAACAGCTGGAAGAGTGAGATAATGTGGCATTGTACCAACACACTCGCACTCAGCGCCGCCGTCATCCACCAGCGCGTGCACACAGACATTTCATGAAACAATTGCTCGAGCGGAAAGCCTCCGGCCCCTCCTCCCATCATGCCGTCCCCTCCTTGCAAGACGTTGGCCATGGTGGGTTGTCGTAGGAATAGAATGGAGCGTGGAAAGGCAAGAGGAGCAAGCAGGTTCCAGCACTTGCAGCCAGATATAAAACGAAGGTACAGGCGTCGTCGCTGCACAAACGCATTGACTTCCCGAGACTTCGAGAGACAGATGAGCCGACTCCATGTGGCTACGTAACTTGTCTGATAGCCTGCCAAGGCGCTAGTCCAATTAGCACACAATTGTGCCTTCCTCGTCTCGTCAAACATTCGACATAGTCCAAGTTCCTGCCCTCGGTCGATGAATGCGGACCAGCCACAATGCCCAGCCCCTCGCCCGGGTCGCGTCAACTGCATCAACGCGAAGACGAGCAGTGCGCCCGTGCTTCACTCCATCTTCATCACTATCCCCGAAGCACACACAGCGCGCAAGACTCGACCACCCGTACCGTTCCATCCTCGTCGCGCTTCGGGGTCCGCGACTTTTCGCGACGTGAACGCGCCCTGACGCCTCCCACCGCGGGCATTTCCTGACGCATCCATCCATATCCCACCCCAGCCATGTCACCCAGATCTGCAACAACGCGCAACGACGCGCAGCCGTCGCGGGGCGGAAGATCGAGTGTTGGAAGCAGGAGGGACTCGGGCAAGCGACGTATGTTCTGCGCCCGACTGACTGACTGACGAGTCTGCGCAGCCAAGCTGACAGGCGCCCAGTCGGACAAGCAGGACCTGCTCCAGACCGCGCTAAGAAGCGCTACAAGCCCGGCACCGTCGCTCTCCGTGAGATCAAGCGCTACCAGAAGTCAACCGACCTGCTCTTGTTAAAG
Source organism: Alternaria tenuissima (assembly GCA_004156035.1). Lineage (NCBI taxonomy): Eukaryota > Fungi > Ascomycota > Dothideomycetes > Pleosporales > Pleosporaceae > Alternaria > Alternaria tenuissima. The sequence goes on along the minus strand of PDXC01000021.1, from coordinate 106,918 downwards.
CTTCCCTTTCAGCGCCTCGCAAGTACCCATCACCAGTACGGCGTCGAGGCACCCAACTAATATCTCTCTAGGTCCGCGAGATTGCGCAGTCAGTCACAACCGAGGACGGCCCGAATAGGTGGCAGAGTCAAGCCATTGTAGCCCTCCAGGAAGCGACAGAAGCCTTCCTCGTGAACCTCTTCCACGACGCAAACCTTTGCGCTATCCACGCCAAGCGCGTCACCATACAACAGAAAGACATACAGCTCGCTCGCCGTCTACGCGCAGCTTGGGGTGCGCCTGTCTAAGTCAGGGGAGGTGGATTTGATCGATACGCAATGTTTCGTTGAGCTGGAACCATCTTAGAAGTTGGACTGTTGCTTTTGCGATCCAGGCTTCATCTGCAAATTCGCTGGGGTATTGTCGAGATTACAATTGCGACTAGCGTTCCATGGCGCCTCGGGAACCTGACCTATATGAGGCGACGAAAGAGGCTCTCGTATAAGATACCCCGTGGTATTGACCCCGAATCCTTCCCATTCAGGCAGTCCTGCATTCTGCCCCAAAGACGCGTGTAAGTAATGTGGATCAGGTGCCGATTCTTTTCTGTTGTAGATGACAACTTGTAGTCTAGTGTGGTTCCACCCTTGCTTCACGCGTTTTGGGTTGAGCGTAGATCTCCCCATCTATCGCGCAGTCTTGGTAGCCGGATGCGCAGTGAAGTCAGTATCCCTAACATGCGATTTTCTTGGCCAACTTCGCACAGCCCTTGTCGCAACTCTTCGGGCTCTCATCGGTTGGCCTGTTTCATGCTTATCTGTACTAGCCTTGTCGCCTTAACCCAGGGCTACAATATTATAGGTGACACAAAAGATTTTCTCTTTGGCGGGAGACGAAGGGATTGAAGGCCAACCGCGACCACGTCAGAATGCGGCGGCCATCGCGGGGTTAGGGATCACGTGATGAGTCATTCCGGATCTGTTCTCTGCTCGATCATACTATACGAAATGATCATCTCGAAAGAGTCCCCCTTTCACCAGTTCGATCAGTTCTTTTTCGATAAGGCATTGGCAGATAACTGACTGAGTCGGAAACCTTTTTACTAGTAACGCCGTGCGATGACCTTTATTTCAACTCAGCTAGGATGCTACCATCAATATAGCACACACTCTTCTAGCTATTCTGGCTACAATACCCGCACCCAACCGTGTGACATAGGATTACTTGTATAACTGGTCAAGCAGACGTTAGCGTGCCAAGATCATTTTCAACCAAATAGAGAAACCTCGTTACTAATGATTTTGTCCCATTGGCTGATGGTACGCATCTGCTGCTTGTCGAAATAACCATACTATGACTAACTTATGTGCTTCAACATACTGTGAGTCCTCTTGCGCGTGCATCTCAACACTGACTACGCTTGCCGAATCCAGCCACTGGTTAGTGAAGCGTGAATGATAACTTTTTCCCCAAACCTCCTGTTGTTCGTCCCCTCCCATATACCATGGCACTTACTCCACAACAGCGGGTACTGGATTCATTGAAAAGGTATTCTCTCTTTATGCTGTATTCGCTTTCATCACATCGCTTTTGCTCACCAGGGTATAGTTCCTTGGCATCTGGTGCCTACTCTGACCTTGATATTACGTGCGGGGGTGACACGCACAAAGTCCACAAGGTTATCATTTGTGGCCGAGCAGGGTTCTTCGCGCGTGCAATCAAGTTTGGTGGACAGGTGCAGCCGTCCAGATACCAGTTCAAGAGATAGCTCAACTGACATGGCCAAGGAGACACAGACTGATCAAATCAACCTGCCTAAAGACGAGCGCAAAAGAATAAAACTTCTTGTTCAATATCTGTACGAGGGCGAATACGATCCAGTCCTACCTCCCACTGCAGCACAGACCACGACGCCCGCTGTTGTCACATCGGCTGCTTTTGTAAACAAGAATTTCCCAAGCATCTCTTTTCCTCATACCTGTCACTCCAGAGGCTTCGACGGCTATACCTGCAGATATCGGGAACTCTGTCCACACCACAAGTGTGATAGGGACTGTAAGTTCAAGTGCGAAGGTTTTACTTGTGAGGCTTGTGTCATACCAAGCCTCATCGGACCTTCGTCACAGCTCCTGACGCACGCCAAAATGTACGAGCTGGCGGACAAATACGAGGTTGACGGTCTAAAGGAGTTAGCTAAGGAGAAATTCAGCAGATGCTGCAAGCATTTTTGGGATACTCCTGACTTTCATCTCGCGGCTTCCCACGCTTTCTCGACCACACCCGAGAATGACACCGGCCTCAGAGATTGCGTAAGCCAGACCATTGCCACGAAAATGCAGTTGCTCCGGAAGTTGCAGGTAAGGACACTGCTGATGCGGTTCAATGGTCTAGCGTTGGGAATCTTGGATGCAAAGAGCAAAGAATTAGGCTGGGTATGATGGCCTCCTACCTGCACGCGACCCCACGAACATGATCTGTCCCGTCTTCCCTCTTAGTCCTAGCGGGAAACCAACTTTTATCTTGAGATTCATCGAGTTTTAGTCCCGCCGAATCCCGATGTGAATACTTAGGCAAGCTGCGCGCAGAAAAGTTACGCTTCTTTCTCCTTTCGTCTTCTAGAAATGTTGTGCGCCCATACACTGTTACACGGGGTCTGGCTATACTTCTCTAGGCTCGGTCCGTACTAAGGCGAGGTAGACTAAAGCGGTAGTCCGTGAGGTGTCGTATGGAAGGCTCAGGTGGAAAAGAGTTATCGATGTTAACCAATGGGTAACGATACCAATTCTATAAATGATAGAACAACTAGGCGACAATCTGTGCGAGAGATGGACTATGTGAGTTGACTACAACGAGTGTAATAATGAAATTTGTCCATCCTTTATACCTATTGCAATCTGTTGCTGCCATCCCGTCCTTCCCATCGTCCTGTTTGCTTGGCGGGATGAACGTGATGACTTGCCATCCCAAGTGGTTCTGCCATCCCTATCTTGGCGGAATGGCGTATCACGTGACTCATGGGCCCCGCGATAGTCGCTGACTTCTGACGTGGTCGTGGCTGGTCTTAAACCTCGCCATCTCCCGTCAAGGAGAGAATCCTTTGTGTTACCTGTAATAAATTCTGGAAACCTGCCCACGTTAGAAGATGCATGACCCTTCTTTCTCTCTATGCCGGTTGGTGGTTCTCGCAGATCTTCGGGTCCACGTCACCGCCGGCTTGCATAACATGCATGATGAGTCTACTAGCCAAGACTGATGAACAAGAAGATGAATCCATGTCGCAGCTTGCGCCTGGGTTAGCACACTGGCCAATGCATTGCTAGTCGAGCGGGCGTACGCTCCCTTAGCTACCTCGTGCAATCTCATGAGTCACAGAGCCATCATTTGCGCTGTGTAAGCTGCAATGCGCATGCCAGCGTGCTTGGCTGCAGCCATTGCGAGCCACCGCGCCTATTGTCTTGAAGCCTGTGCTTTTTCTCAGTGTTAACCGGTGCCCAGCCGACACCAGTGTAGAAAAAGAATGCTCATCCGTTTGTGCCGCGTACTTGCAGCATTTAGACGACGCTGTGTGAGTGCCGATAGTGTGGGTGTGTCTGTTGTGCAGGGGCCTGCTTCGTCGCACTATTCCCGATGCAGTCTTTACCACAAGCAGTCGTGGAAATAACCTCTTTCGGTTGGCGCATACGTTGGTGAGACTTGCCTGTATGTGCCGCGCCATTTTGCTTAATATTCCTGTAGCGTGTGGCTCACGTTTATCTCGACGCTGCAGAAAGACAGGAGCGTCTGAATACTGCTCGGATGGCACGTACCCTGTCAGCTAATCTTGTGACAATGGACGCATCTTTCCAGCCTACATCACCGCGCCTAATCGGGCATACATTGCCAACGGCGCAGTCCCCGATACCGGTCAGCCAATCTTGGTATCGCTATCAGACATTCTGCGGGTAGGGACACGATTGAGGATGTTCGTTCGCGCGCTCGTTGCCTTTGCAGCACCTACAATCGCAACACCCAAAACCTGCTCTGAGTCGTGACCTTGACAGATATACTGCACCACCAACCTCTAGCTTGACTGTTGCTTCCGTGCGTTGATGGGGGCTACGCGACGGGATGCGCTAGCCGACCCGCGTCCGCCGTCTGGCTAGATGCGATCTGAGATAGAGGGCGCGGAACCAGCCGCCACTTTTCATTAACACTTGTTTCCAGTCAATGACTGGATGCATTAGCGTCGGCGCCATCGCTAGCGCCAAAACTGTGACATGACAGACAGGCTTTGCGCAGAGAGCGTGGCCTGTTGTGAGCGATTCCGACAACATCGATGCTCATTTTGGACGCGCCACTCTTATTGTGAGAACGGAAGCTGCCAGGGCTTGCATAGTTCTAGCATCCTGCTGCTGCGAGTACTGATGTGAATGAGCAGCAACTGAGGCTGGCTCGTGAAATGTGAGGTGCATCCGGCACGTTGTCGTGGGCGAAGCGCTGTTGGCACCATGGACCTGTTTACTGACAATGCCGGTCGATGACCTCCATACAAGCTGAGCTGGGGTGCTACAAACAATACGTTGATACATTTTTATTTAAGTATCCTTTTCACAACACCCGCCCATGACCGTGCGACAGATGGAGTTGGATGAATCACATAAAAGTGACGCTAGTGACTGCAGTAAGTATGCACGAAATGAGTTTGGGTAACATGTTGAGTTGCGGTACACAAAGCTGGAAAGTTTTTCGCATGTGAAGGGATCTGTTTGGGCATTCTTCGTTACCATGTTCAATAGATAACGTCGTTCAATGACTATGGCACAGAGTCAGCATTATACGTGCAGGCTGGCGACTTCTTGGTATACTTGTATCAGCTCCGCCACGCCACGCATGTGTACGCCAGGACTGATGCAAAACCTTCTCTAGATGGCAAGTCATATGCTGTGTTCTCAATCCGGCGTTCAAAAAGCACTTAGCCTGCACTTTACATTGATGTTCATGGTAGGTCTTTCGTGGTTCAGTAAACACAAACAAAAGCGTGGCCAGATAGCCGATATCACTGGAATTGAAAATGTTCTGCAGGAGCAGCTCAACTCAGTTGTCAACTGGAACTAGGAAGCTTCATCGAGAGTAACTAAAGAGACTACGGGTTAGCTATGACTTGCTCTTGTTATCCTGTTGCCTGCAGCAGCATGCAGACCCTGTGCATATCAAGTGCGTCATCTTATGGTGTGCCGTTCCATTCGTCCAACCTTGCTGCATCCCAGCTTCCACTGTAATACTTATTCCCAGTAACATGCAGCTCCACGGATCATGACACGATCATGTCACTCTTACCTGGAATGAAGGATCGCATCGTACTAGCAGCCCGTTGCTCCGATCTGCAGGACTGTAGTATTCTGGTACGAAGAGCCTACCGCGAGAGAGAGAATGGAGGTGCGGCGTGCGTATTAAGCTTTCCCTTGCTTCGAGTCCTAGCGGAAATTGCGACTGGTCACAGTCCACATCCTCAAGTACTTGGACATATTCCAGCTAGCAGATCTGCTCTGCCTACAACATCTATCCACATGGATCTTGTTGAGATGTGGTTGATTTTTTGCGTCTCGAGAACTATGTACGTTGATCAGTTGATGTTCTACCAGTAATGATCCGTTATGATGAGAATTATGGCTTTATAAAGAGTTTGAATAATGCCTGCTAGGTCGCAACTAAGGGATATTGGATGTCTTCTCCATCGGTGCTGTACAAGGCGATTCATAGACTGGAGACTAGCTTAGCCTGTACATGTGTTTACGGAGATAGTAACGCGTTAGGTGACAAAACTTATGTATCACGATACTGAAGGCACGTCTGCATGCTTTTCATAAGACCATATCGTTGAACGCTCAGCTTTGTGTTTGCACACAATCGCCGTACGTCCAGCGAATCGATGCGATCCGGCTGTGAGAGCTTCCACTCTCTCTCTATATTAAAATCTGTTGAGGTAACGATTAGCGAGGAATGCTGGTGCAAAGGAGAGTAGGTAGACATATAATATCAGCTTCGCCACTCATGCAAAGTCTTCAACAATCCGTCAGTAGATAGGTTGAAATCGATGCGAACGCGATAAGGACTGTGTCAAGCTTGTATATTAGTATCACGCATCTGTGCTCTCAAATGTGGAATTTCATCAGAAAGCCATTGAGAGATGTAAGCTTAGCTCGGGCATGATTAGATGGGGGAGCTAGTAATCGCGCGTGGATATTCAAGAGTCAGATCGAACCTTTGGTGGCTGCATTCTTCCAAGGCAGTGTTGCGCTAGCTTTAGAGTTGTTATCCAATAGGCCTGACCGGATCTTCCAGGCGACCCAACGTTGATTGGTTACCATGTGCATGTCGTGAGGTATGCCACGCACCGAATTCTGATACGCCGAGTTACACAACAGTTGTGGTGTGCGCGCTCAAGTGATAAGCATAGCTCCTGGAACGCACAGATGGTCCAAATTCGCTATCGTCCTTCATCGCTGGAGCTACTATGGGGCGTGGTTCAAAAAAGGACGCTGTTTTGACCTGGTACAAATCCGTGTCCTCTCGTCGTGTAGATCTTGTTGGCGACTACGCAGGCAGCGAAATATTCCTTGTTGAGTTCGATTCGCTCTTGCTTCAATGCTTTTCCGATCCAAAGCTTGACTTCGGTAGTAAGTATTAGGGAATCCTTCCACTGTAATCTGACCAGAGCGTTTATATATTGACCAGATGGCTTTCAACTGCTCCACGCGGTCTACATTGTTGAGAAGTTCCTTCAAAACTTGCTCTCAAGGAGATGTCGGTTCCAGGTCGTTTGCTTTGACCAGAATGAAGAGCTTTATATACCGCTAAATGCAGGTCGGACAGACTGGCCTAAGTATGCGCTGGCACGATCGGTCATCTTCAGACACCTGGCACGCAACTTGGATTCCGACGAGAGAGTCATATTGAAACGGTTTACTTCATTTACGGACGATGAGTTTGTGCAGTACCTCAATGATAGTGGCACATACTTCGTCATGTGTCACGATGGCGCTATGCCAGATGCCTCAGGGTCACATTTGGCACTGCGTTCAGATAGCGGCGAAGATCTCGAGTCGTACGAGGATGAACAGATGTTGCCGCGTGAAACGAAAAACTCAGCTTCTTCTCCATCTACTGGGCGCCTTCGTAAACAAAACCTTAGAGCTATGATTCTTTGGTTCATGAGTAACCGGTACAATGTTGCCCTGATCAATGAGTTGCAATGCACAGACAGTAAGGTGAGTCTTCATGCTCTTCTGTCGCGCTATGTCTTGTTCTAACGATGTCCTAGACGATGGTTGTGATTTTAGAGTCCTCACGACAACAAAATCAGAATGAATTCGACCCATCTTGTTATGCCGCAGCTTCTCATGATATGTCTTCCATCAAAAGCCCTGCGTTGGAAAATTTGGGAGGGATTTTTGAGCCGTCGGAAAGAGATGTGGTCACCGTCCTCGTCCTCCGTACAGCGAAGCAGCATGGCGCAATAACTGATGACGAAGCCTCCGCCTTCTTCCTACATACTGCTGCTCTTCAGTACTTCCCGCTTGCAGCTCGGAGGCCGTCAAATACCTCAGAGAACACCGCTCAGACCCTTATTTGCTCCTTCACACAGATTGCAGCTTCTCTACTCTGTAACAAGGAACTATCTGAGCAGCTCGATGTCTTGAATCTCCCAGTCAATCTTGCAGATCTCCTCGATGGGTTCTTGCTCGCTGCTATAATCCGAGATGCGTGCCTTCGCAATATACTACTAGCGAACAAATCTGTCAAGAAGAAATACGACAGCCTGCTTGATACATTCATTGAGGCCCCCAAGAATAGTCTTGATGGTATACTCCCCATGAGTATGACCACCGATGATCAGGTTTCTCGAGACTCGGCCTGGCATCGCTACACAGTCCCTGATAACGACCAGATTGTTCTCCCTTTCAAGAATGCCATCTTCGACAAGCACCTTGCTCCCATCGGACTGGAGTTGGATGAAAGATTTTCAAACGAGGCAACACATAACAACGCTAGAGTCTTCCAAGAATTGTCGCATTGGCATAATCATAGGAAGATCCTTGCATCGAAGACAGTGACGCAGAAGCTCGGTCATTTCGCTCGCCGTAGAAACGATTTGTATATGGCTGAAATGCATGCGTACGCAGCCAGCCTTACCAATGCAGCCGGGAAGGTCTTGGAGCCTGAAATTATCATTGCGAATCAGAGAACACAGCCATCCAAACCACCAAAGGCTCTTGTAGTGTATGCACCCGGCCGTTCGAACCAGCTCGAGAAAGGACGATGTTCTAAAGGTGACAAAAAAACGAACAAACCGATAAAGAAGAGCGGGAAGACTGTGGCTCTTGAGACGGCAGCCGCTATCAAGGCAGCAAAGAATCAATCTAAAGGAAACATCGACGCTGCCTACTGGAGAGCGAAATGTAAGGAGCTTGGTGGTCAATCTAATCTGCAACTTCGGTACCTCACAGCCCGGGATTACTCTACGAAGTTAGGTTATGACAGTCCGATCAAGCCAGAGGTTGAGCTATACACAATAGACTGCCTACTCCGGATCTGGATGCAATGTCATGGAGACACAGCTGTAGAATCTGGAGGAAGCTTTGCAGCTCTCATTTGGAACACACTCCTGGAGTTGCTGAAGACGAAATCAGGAATGACACCAGAGATCTCGGCTTCTCTAGAAGTGATCTTGAAGGTCTTGAAACTTCCTGCGCTCAGATACGAGGCGGAGGCTACTAGTCGGCCACTCGAATTCACTTGCATATTCAACGAGGCAGAGATCTCGAGAGCTTCTATGTCTATCTCGACAATACGTAACAAACTACCCATCCCAGGCGGTGCAAAGATATTTCAGTTGGAGCATTGTGGACCGTATCTTGAAAGGGAAATTGGCTCAGCTATAGACGAACGTGTTCCGTTTCGTCCCGATGCATGGCAACGCAAGGTTCTTGATGCGATTGATGAGAACCATTCTCTGTTCGTTGTTGCACCGACTAGTGCTGGGAAGACGTTCATCTCCTTCTATGCAATGAAGCAAGTTCTCACGAACGATGACGATGGCGTCATCGTCTACGTTGCACCGACCAAAGCTCTTGTCAACCAAATTGCCGCAGAAATCCAAGCACGTTTTTCCAAGTCCTTCAAACGGCCCGGGAAGTCAGTCTGGGCAATTCATACACGGGACTACCGAATCAACAACGCTACCGGATGTCAGATCTTGGTGACCGTGCCTCATATCTTCCAGATCATGCTGCTAGCTCCCTCCAATGCTGAGACGGAAAACTCTTGGAGCTACCGGATCAAGCGGATTATATTTGACGAAATCCATTGCATTGGTCAGGCAGAAGATGGTGTGGTCTGGGAACAATTGTTGTTGCAGTCACCTTGTCCTATCATAGCCCTCTCTGCAACTGTTGGAAATCCGGAAGAGTTCAGTGCCTGGCTTGGGTCAACTCAAGAAGCAAATGGGAACAAGCTTGTCACAGTTGAGCACCACCATCGATACTCGGACTTACGTAAATTCATCTACGTTCCTCCAAAGAGGTTTTGCTTTGCAGGTCTACCAGAAAGCTCTCCTATCCATACACCAGGCCTAGACGGAATGGAAGCCTTCTGTTTCGTCCATCCTATCTCGAGCTTGAATATCAAGTCTCGAGGAATGCCAAAAGACCTCCATCTGGAGGCTCGGGACTGTCTTTGGCTCTGGCAAACGATGGAAAAGCACGCAACAAAGGAGTACGATGTACCCCCCAACCTCGGCCCAGGCGCACTTCCGGATGTAGTTAAAAGGGTCCACGTCTTCGAATGGGAGAAGAATCTCAAGGCTAAGCTGCTAGAATGGATGAACCAAAAGGGCTCACCATTTGAGAAAGTTCAGCAGGATCTGAGCAAAAAGCTCGTTCAACCTACAACCCGCAACCTTTTCAGCACGAAACGCATCTTCGGTGATAAATTTGGAGCTAGGGATGTCAATACAGAGAGCCTTGCTTCGATGATTTTGCCAGCGCTTGCCGATCTGCATGCTAAGAACGCTCTTCCAGCCATTGTTTTCAACTATGATCGTGGTCAGTGTGAAAAGCTGATGAAAGATGTGATCAAGGAACTGGAGATGAACGAGTTAGCTTGGAAAACCACGAGTACCTCGTGGAAAGAGAAACTTGCGGCATTCGAAATGTTCAAGAAAAATCAAGAAGCGATCAAGGCCAAATCCAAAGATGGAAAGAGCACAGGTAAAATGAAAGCTAGGCGTGGAAACAGCAAGAGAGAAAAAGACAATGAAGAGAGACTGTCGAAACTGGACCGTGAACGCGAAGCCGCCTCTGCAGAGCATACCAAGTGGGATGGTTTCGATCCTCATGCCCCGATCAACGGCTTTCACTTCGCCAACATGCATAAATTGCTGCAATCAGAGCTCGACGTATACAAGCAACAACTTCGTGATCGAGGCATCGCAGAATGGCTCATCAGTGCTTTGAACCGAGGCATCGGTGTCCACCATGCAGGTATGAATCGGAAATATCGTCAGGTGGTGGAGATACTTTTCCGTAGAGGCTACCTACAAGTTGTAATTGCCACTGGCACTCTTGCGCTGGGCATCAATATGCCCTGTAAAACTGTAGTTTTCGCTGGAGACTCTGTCTTCCTTACCGCACTCAACTTCCGCCAGTGTGCTGGTCGAGCTGGTCGGAGAGGGTTTGACCTACTTGGGAATGTCCTGTTTCTTGGAATCCCTGTTGGAAGAGTATTCCGTCTCATGAGCTCAAGACTTCCAGATCTAAACGGACATTTCCCTATCACAACATCGCTGGTCTTGCGGCTAGCCACTTTGCTCCATGGCTCAAGCAACTCCGACTTTGCAACTCGTACGATCAACTCTATTCTTTCCCAGCCTCGGCTCTACCTTGGCTCCCCCGAATCCAAGATGGCTGTTCTACACCATCTTCGCTTCTCCATCGAGTATCTTCGACGCCAGTCCTTGCTGGATCTTCATGGTTCGCCAATCAATTTTGCTGGGCGTATCACTCACTTATACTACACCGAAAACTCGGCCTGGGCCTTTCACGTCCTCCTCAGTTCGGGCTACTTCCACGATCTCTGTCGGGACATCGATTCGAATCCCCAACACGTTTGCTCAACACTTATGCTTGTGTTATCACATATCTTTGGTCGGCAGCAATGCAAACGCGTAGATGGGGAGTTTGTCGAGGAGGTCGTGAAGCGGTCGCCTTCGATCGTCTTCTTACCGCCATTGCCGAAGAAAGCGGAGAAGACGCTTCGAGCTCATAACATCGAAACCTTAGCAATCTTCCGCACTTATGTCAAAACTTTCGCGGACCAGCATCTAAAAGATCCGGATGACGCGTTGCCACTGAGTGGAATACGGATTGGTCGGTCGGAGGAGCAGTTCAACATAACCACAAGTGCGCATCAGCACACAGTTCTTCGTTCCCTCTTCGTCTCACTTTCGGGCCATGGTGACGAATTTGATAGTATCTCCGATCTCTGTGGTACAGTACGTTCGGGTGTCTTTCTGGAAGAGGCTGTTGTGCCATACTTGCCCATCCATCCAGAAACTACAGTACCACTCAATGCGTACTTATATGATTTCTACAAGCATGGCGATCTGAATGCCCTAGAGAAGGCAAACAAGATCCGCAGGTCCGATGTCTGGTTCCACCTGAACGGTACGTCTCCTCCGAAACATCGATGATCGTTGCTGACGACTGACTAGACTTCTCACTCGTCCTCGCAACGATCATAACAGCTTTGACCAACTTCATAAAACCCACCTCACCATTCGAAGCAGACGCAACTGATCTGAAAGGCAGTGGCGACGTGTACGAGGTTTCAAAGGACGATAGTTTGACAGTCGGAAGCGACGATAATGCAGGACAAGAAGGCAAAGATTCAGCCTCAACCACCGTCGGGGCTTCAATCGGTGTTTGGGACGATGAGGATGATGAGCTGGAAGATTGGGACGATGTAGACATGCGCCTACCACAGGTATTAAAAGCGTTTCTATGTTTGAAGGGGGAGTTTGATGGTAAATTCAAGCAGATGTGGGCTTAGGCGCGGAAGCTGCCAATGTAGACTTGTTATACAAAGAAGACACTACTGCATCCATGAACTACATGCTATTCCTGATCCCGGAAGCTTGCTTGGGCCCATGTTAAGATGGAATGAAACCACACACTCAGTCTCTGGTAATGTAAAACATCATTGAGGTGTGAGGTAACAAAGTCCCAACCAATGTGAGTCGCGGTTCGGACCATACTCAGGTGTCGTGGCACGGAGCTACCCCTTTTCCAAAATTAAATCCTTCCAGAAAATCGCGATCGCCACTCGAGTCAACCCCCTTGGAAACTACTTCAGCTCGACGCCGTGCCACGCCTCCTACCAGCACTTTCTCGCATCCGCTGCCGCACTATCTTATTGTTCGCTTATAGCTTAGCTCATCTTCTCCTTCCAGATAGTGCTCCTCGCTTTTCACAAGGTTCTGCTCAGCAGCGCCTGAACGCAGACTCTGCAACAGTAGGCGTCTCAGATCCTGTTGATCCGAAAGGAGTTCGTCCCATTCCTCCACGGTTCCCTGAACGCAATCTTGTCTCCCGAAGTTTGTAGCAGTCAAACTCACATACAATTCTCGAAGCTTCGAGTCTTTGGCACTGTTGTCACACGCGAACTGCACATCGTGCGTCGAGATGGATCTGTTGAAGATCTTGGTTGTATGTTGTTCATAGAGACGCTTCATAGCGTGGTTCTTGAAGTCGGTGCACAGTAGCTTATCGCCCAGGACCCAGCACTCAGCGTCAATACTGACACCAACGGTTCTGCTGTAAGGGACCGCTAACGGTGGTTCAGGAGTGTAATCTCCGTAGTACAGCCATTCAACGAACAACGCAAAGACGGTGGGTTTGTCGTCCGGGAGCTGTATCAGGTTCTCGCGACGTTCCTTGAAGTCCCGGTTAGAAGCAGCCGCAAGGAAAGGCGAGTGGTGCGAGATCAAGCGCTTGGGTAGGAACCAATTGACAGAAAGGTCGGCAGAATCGCGTACGGAAGTCGCTGTACCGACGCGGATTTCAATCGTAGGGCCGGTAAGACTACGCGTGTCAGTCGCGTGACCTGTACATAGGGCTATTGGGGCACACACAGCTTAAGATGGCTGTTATGCTTCTTGTCATCAGTTCGTCGTAATTTTTGTAACGGCTGAGCGGAGAGCACTGCTGAACCATAATCTCTTCGCCTGGCAGATGGCGCGTGTCCCCGTTCGTAATCTGCCAACCTGAGTTCTTCGAAGCTGTACTGAGCACGCCCTTCCTGGGCAGAGATAGCTCGATGTTGGTCTCTTCCGAAACCGAACCATGAAGGTTTTGTATGAGGGGCTAGTCGCACTGCGGCCGTGCCATTGTTTACTAGTGGTGGATCTTCCAGCAGTGATTAGCAGAAAGACATACGATTACCCAGTCGGTACAATGGATAGGAGCAGTCAGGCTCAAGCGGGCGCATACCAGGCAGATCCGAGGAACTATGCGGACGCGTCAGCGATTACTCGTGGAGGATGCATCATAAGAGCCGCATGCACCTCATTCTGTACACGGATGTGCGTTGCGCTCAAAGTTCTGCGCAGCCGACTGCTGGTAACAGTGTTGCGAACACAGTGGTATGACTCTGCGCGCTTTTCGATGCATCAACAGAATCGACAGGTGATAAATCGCGTTGCGCGAAGAAGTAAACATTTGGAGGTTCGCGTCAGCGACATAGTACTTGGCGACGTGTGCGTCGATTAGTGGAGAACGTAGTAGCGTGGCGCGATTTCCAGATTTACCGCAGCCGATCTAGGTCCCGCTCGGTGCTATTTGCCAACATTATCTTGGTCCAACCCGACTGCGATAAAAGGTGTCTCCGCACCCACGCCTGCAAAATCGCAGCATAGTTGCCATTCTCCTCTTTAATTACTGAAGGCGCATTCTTGGCTGGCAACGATGATTATTGGTCTTGCGATTGACAAAGCAATCGTTGGCGTGATTTCTCCTGCGCAGAGCTTGGTGGAGCCTGGCTGTTTGGGCGACGCGGTTGGCCCCAGCTTGCTACCCACCCCTCCCCAATTTTCCGCTGGCTTACCGCAACCTCGTCACTTTCTTCTTGGCCTCGCTGTCGCACTTTGCCTGTGGCCCTTACCTCCTCTTCTTCGCCCTTAACATCACCTTGCGTCCGCGCTCTGCGCTCCGCCTACCCCTCCTTGCGCTCGCTCGTTCCGCCCCGCGCTCGTCTTTTCCGATGTCAGAGCTTCGTCAGACTACTCTCGCCATCTCGTCAAGTCGTCGCCTGTAACCCGTCGAGCCCTTGTCGCCCTGGTCGTCTTCAACATGCAACCGTAATTGCGCATACCGAAGCGATAAACAAAGAAGGACGCTTTCAAAGACCACCAGCGGCAGACAAAGGGACGATTGGTAGGGGCGCACAGACTGGTTGGGCATCTTCTCTTTGTCCGGACCCTCGCTGAGCAACGCATCTACCTTGCAGTGTCAAATTCGAGCCCGAAGCGAGTGCCCTGTGTGTGAGAGAAAGGTAGCTCGACACAACGTCAAAGACGGGCCACGGACCACGACTGCTCACAATGGCACTATCACCCATGGTGGCATGCCGGACCCAAACCATGCGGGCAACTCCAACATCTCACATTGCGCCGCGATACCCCTCCCCGATTGCGTACCGGATACGACCTCAGAGACTTATGTTCTGCAGCCTGCACGTACATCAACAACCAACCACAGGCCAAGATCTCTTTCACAACAATAGTGGCCTGAGGCGAAACCTTCCTCTAGACCAGAACTCGCTTTTTGTGCAAGTATTCGTGTATCTTACGTGCATTTTTTGGATCTTCGCTGGTGGATGGTCTGCATTGAAATTCGCTACGGAGACTTAGAACAAGCCCGTTTGCATGCGACTGCGCCATTGTCGTGCAACAGGCGAATCATCTGCTCGTAGGCTCCAGAACAAGCCCTGTGCGATCGCATAAACATCTCAGTATAGAGCTGCATATTACTATAGGTGTTTCCCATCTATGGACCTTTGCTTACCGGGAGTTTCCCTTCACTACTTTTCATCACAATTCTGCTGTGCAAGGGCCTCACATATTTCTCGCAAGTATGCATCCTGTTGATACTTCGGTCGCGGCGTTTTGAATAGCTTCTCCTTCCTTGCCCCTTCCTTGGGCCATACAGAACGCCTCTTTTCCTTTTTATGCTGTTCAAGGCCTTCCTGAGTGGTGTATGTGCAACCGCACATACAGGTAAACCTAGCTTCCAAAGGTTCGGCCTGCATCAAAACAGGCTTCAAGTCGAGGGAAGCGAAGGAGGAGACTAGAGAGCTGCTTCGTTGGTTTTGAGTGAGCGATTCGTCGGCGTGTTGACTGTGGTGTAAATAGCTACGCCTGTGTAGCTCTAAGACTCGTTGAGTTTCCAAGGCATAGTCGTAGATGCAGAAGACCGGCGAAGTTATAGGGAGCACTGAAGATGGGAAAATGCCTGGTACTGGCTTTGAAGGCGAACAAGTTGAAGTCGGAGAGGGATACGGAGCCGTGAATGGCGCTAAAACCGGCGTTGTGCCTTTGGGTGTAGCTCCAGATCCAGACTTTCCTGCCTGACGAGTCTCCGAATACCGCAAATGCTCTTCCAGCCTGCTCTCGTTCGTGAAGCTTTGTTCACAAGAGCACAGCAGCTTCCGTGTTGCAGCTTCTACTGGAGGAATGGGGTTTCTTCCTGCCGCCAATGACCAATCTGCGCCCGGTTTTAGTTCTGGATCCTGGACTGGATGTAATGCAGCTAGACGCTCATTCATCTGTTGCGTGTAAGGTGCACAATAGCATCCGTGTTCTTGAAGTTGCTCGTGATTTTGGAGTGTGCTGTCATACCTATAGGCTACAGAGGCTACAGGTCTTGGCGTCGAAGCTGGAATCGAGGCTCCAGTGGATATCGTAGCGACACTTCGACTGGAATTTGAAGTCAAGGTAATGGTATCTCTCGCTTCCAGATGGATTTCACAGAGCCATTTATGCTCCAAGTACATCTTCGCATTCTTGAAGCTTTTACCACAAGGGCAGCGGACCTGAAGCGTATTGATTCTTCCTGCTGCATCCGCCATTTTGACCTCCGCATGGGATGAGGTGATGTCAACAAAAAGCAAACGGAAGGCTCAAGGTAGGTATCGCAAGTTAGGTTGTGTTGTCAACTTGGTCTTCGTTAGCAGCCGTAGCGTAGGATTTCTCTTTCCAGATTGACTCACTCACCAAATATCATATTCCATATATCTGGGGATTCTTGCTCGCAACAGTGTGAAAGCCAGCATGCCAGGTCTCTTGAACTCAGCCTTCCCCGCGTCTGTCTGCGAGGGGAAGAGTGGCGGATTGATGTCCGGCGACAGACCAACATGTTGCACCAATAAGGGGCCTACACCGGTAAATTGCCCACCCAGCTTACCGCGACGCTCAACACAACGAAAATGCAACCACGACCCTGGCGCCTCCAGTAGAATTCTTGTAGAAGCTAAGTCCCCCCCATATGAGGTGGACAAAAAACATGATCCGCTTTCAGATCACCACCATAAGGCGGCCGCTCTACGTATGGCATATCTTGTTCGCAGACTCGTGTTTCGGTTGGATCCTCGCCATCTACAATAAATGCCATCAGGCTAATCAGACATGTGTATCTATCAGCAAGCGTGCCAAGTTAATGCATGTATGCATGATATGTATAGCGATTATGCAGGGTGAGATGTGACTCATGTCATGGTGCCAATTACAAGTCAGGACTCATGTCCCTTGCTGATTGGACTGCAGTGAACCGTTATCGTCGCACAGCATGATATAAATGACATCGGAGACTCATGTGATCAAGAATAGCCTAATATCGGTACCGCGAGAAATTCGTGTTCCTATCATCCCTTCATACCTGTTGGCAAGTCTGAATCTTAGAGACAGAAACAGAAAGATGAAAAAAAAATCGAACGGTTGAATACATGCTATGTAGGAGACTGGAGTCAGCGGCAAGCAACATATTCCACAAATCCCGTGCTACATGTCTGCATAATCATGCATGCTGCGAGTCTTACGATACACATGCCAGCATGCTTGGCTGCAGCCGTTGCGAGCCACCGCGCCCACTGTCTCGAAATCTGTGCTTCTTCTCAACGTTGATCGGTGTCCAGCTGATACCAGCGCAGAAAAAGAAAGCTCATCCGTTTGTGCCGCGTACTTGCAGCGTTCCGATGACGTTGTGTGATTGCCGATAGTGTGGGCGTATCTTTTGTGGCCCATTTTATTGCACTATTCCCCATGCAGTCTTTGCAATAAGCACCTGTGAGAATGATCTTTTTCGGCTAGCGCAGGGGTTCACCGGATTCGCTTCGCTCTACTCTACCGTATCGGTCTGCCTTGTGTCCCCGTAGTATGTGGGTCAGGCTTTCTTGAGTACTGCAAGAAAACAAAAATGTTGGAACATTGTTGGGATGCAACGTACTCCTGTTGTCCACCATTGCGACGCTCGACGTTTTTCTCTGGTCTGCATCAGCTTGTCCAGTCAGCAACACGTTGCCAACGTGATTCATGACACCGGTCAGAAGATTCTGGTGTCACCATCAGGCAGTCTGCGGATAGGCCTACGATGGAGGATGTTCGTTCGCGCGTTCATTGCCATTACAGCACCCACGCTCGCAATACCCCAGAACTTGCCCTGAGAAGTTGTCTTGACAATCGTACTGCACCACGAACCCCCTTAGCTTGATTGTTGCTTCCGTGCATCGGTGTAGTCAAGCCTACCCCACCCCCCGTACAGCTACAGCCTACTGCGGGGTAACATGACGGGACGCGCAAGCCGATCCGCGTCCGTTGTTTGGCTAGAGCCGATCCAAGGTGAGGGGCGCGGAACCAGCCGCCACTTGTCGTTAGCGCTCGCTTCCAGTCAGTGATTGGATGCATCAGCGTCAACGTCATGGCCAGCGCCAAAGTGGCGACATGACCAGACAAGCTTCGCGTAAGAAGTGTGTCCCGTGATAAGCACCTTGATAAGATTGATGCTGATCTTGGGCGGCTTGACACCCCACTTCCTTCGTGCACCCTAATGTCAGGTCTCCTATCATGGAACTATGCTGTGGATGTCGTATGATTCTGTGTACAGTCGAGAGCTCATGCAACTCCCACATTCCCCCACGCAGTCGCTTTGTATGAAGCACTTAATAGGCCACCACACTGCAACGATTTGAACATTACTGTAACTGTACGCCATCAGGGCTTTCGAATGCGCATGTAACGCGTTTGGCTAGCATGTGTTTCACATGCAAGCTTAGGGTTAGGGTTATAGCGTGTACACAAGGTCTGGGACCAGTCGCGCACCTCGACAAGAGGTGAAAGAGCCATAGAGTACAGTTTTGCAAGTTCAGTATATAGATCCGCGGACAATCAACTTATCCTGCGATATTGTCCTTCCCTGTTAGGTCGTACGACTGGCTGTTCTTCAATGGCTTTTCAGCATTTCTTTTAACGTCCTTCGAGTTTTCTTTGCCTCATCGACTGCTACGCGGTCGCGAACTCTACATGACCGGAGCCGTCTCACCTCCTTCGAAGAAATTTTGCCTATCTTTTGTCGCCATCGTGTATCACAGCTTGTACACGTAATAAACAAACCTGCGGCGCCGGACAAGTGCGTCAAGTACTGCCTGAGCAGAGAGGTTGGTCGGCGTCATGGACATCACCTGCTGCAAGAACATGGGTATCTTTAACGACGAGAACGCGATTGATGTCCTGACCAAAAAAGGGTACAGGGTCACATTGATCGGAAAGGACGTGGAGGCGCTCATGAACAGGGTTGTGAATCCGAAGTCGAAGCTGTGCAGGTACAGTGATCAACTCACACTTGTCTTTGCTGTCACCAAGCCTATTGACGGGTGGCTCGATGACGCCGCTGGGATCAGGCAGGTGGACGAGAGCTTTTTCGAGCCTTTGCTTGCCAATAAGCACAAGGACCTATACAAGATCTCGGGTCAGCACAGCTCCGTGTACGCATCTCGGTACTCGATCGACTACTCGTGTATCACCTTGATCTCGTGCGCACCTGATGGCCAGTCCGGGATGAACGCCATGCACTTGCCCACGTTGGCAGGGATGAGGTCTGACTTAATTGAGAAGGTGGTAGACATCACGGACCCCTCCCACCCCGTGCTGCCGTACATGAACATGCACAAGTACCCGATCAAGATCGACCAAGACAACGTAGAGAGAACGTCAAATCCGTCGACGCAACTGCCCTCCAATACAATGGAATGTAAGATCCAGCTCCGGACGGCGAACCCGGGCGTGTTCAACTTGTGGACTATACGCATCTACCTATAGTCACATCTGAAGACTACGCCGCACGTCTATAAGCCACTTCCACACGATTGTCACAGGTGTATGTGATCGACGGGAAAAGGCTCAAGACAAACACCGACCAACCTGATATGGTTGGTCGTTGGATTCTTATGCTTACCAATCAACGAAACCGATTACCGAGGCTGTATGGATCAGAGGAAGAACAGCAGAAGCTATAGGGCTAGACAGAAAGGGCGTAAGGATAGTTGCTACGAAGGGCAACAAGATAATGAGAGCGAAGACGCAGAGCCCGTGCAGCAGTTACGAACGTCCCGCATCAGCAATGTGAAGGAGACGGCGATCCATAGGGCCATGCAATAGGAGCAGACGCCGCCAATCACCATACTGCTTGTACGGACGACGTTGGTCGTCGTCGTACCATGCCGAGCGCTTATAAGATCTGATTAGCCCTTTGCGTTTAGTGTACGCCAGCGAACTGATTTAGATCAGACTTTCCAGCAATCTGACCCATCTTTGCAATGAAACGCGCGCCTGTTCAACCTCTAGCGCGCCTGTTACGCAACACATTGTCTGTGTTGAGCCTCTCTGCGTACTCAGCGTTCATTTGTGATCCGACATTTGTGGTTTTTCCTACGTAAAAAGAGCTGCTGATGTAGTAAGTAAGATTCAGCGACGGTCAGCTGCCACGAGGCGGCAACAAGAATCGGTCGCAATAGAGGTGGGGCCAGTTCTTCACTCCATCTGCATTTGTTGTATGGTCGAGTACTTCGCTCTTCTTCCATTACGCCTTGATGTCGAGGTGGCTCAAGTCAGGCATAACCACAGGTCGTCACGACGCGAAATTGTGGTATACAAAACCTACTCACAGTCACACCCAGCACGCCCAACACGTGTGTGGAGAAACTCAGCTTATGCTGGCATTATGTAGATCATTAATATGACCGTAGGGGTGCATACTCGTGTCTTTAGATGATTGGACGCTCTTGGTCGTATTCGTGGCCAGACCATGAACCTTCCGTAAGCGCACTGGGTCATTGTTGATTAGGCTGTCTTGACAAAAACTGTGCCGCAGTGGCGCGTCTGCTTGGAAGTAAGCAGCTTACGCTTCCCAAGTGGGTGCGCAAGGCTAAGCGACAGCGTGCACGGTTTTTCAAGCGAATCGAACAGTGGAGCTCAATCTGTACGCTCTCATGCACTTGCAGCTTCCGCTTTGCACACACGGTTTGATTGTCATCACGCACGGGGCATCAATTCGTCCGGTATACGCTTGCTCTGAAAAGGCTTAGACTCTGTAGACATCTCAATCTTATTGATCCGAGTATCGAGTAGAAGATTGACGCATAGTGTTGCTAGCAAACGCAAGCACTATCTAGGTAAGATCACGACCAAACGGAATAGGATTAGCAGAGACCAAAATATGGCTGCTTATAAAGTCCGGAAGCTACAAGTGCATGAGAGTGTATCACGAGGCACTTTGTGGACCTGGACATTGCGCACAGGCATGCTACCCAGCGGTGTGAAGAACCACAAGCTCTTCACCTTACAACAATCGATTCCAGTACTGCTTAGAAGCTGCTCTGAGCCGTCATGTTGTCTTCCCAGCATAAAAATTTGTTCAGATTGATGGCGCCATCCTTCTCGGGCATGACCAACGACTTCGGCAAAGAGACCGTGGAACCTGACCTGCTCTGGTTTGATCGCATCAACGAAGGCCAGCCTCTCTCTTCCGGCTTCCCCTCTTCTCGCCTACCTCTCGAGCTGGTATGGCGCGTAGTCAAACTGGTAGACGACGAAGATTTGGGATGCCTCGCTTTGGTTAATCGCGACTGTCGCCAGCTTGCTAGATCCCGCCAATTCACCACCATCATGTTAGACTATAGCGATAGGTCTATTGGAATTCTTGGTGTTCTCGTCGACGAATGCAAACAAAGAATTGAAAACCATGGCAAGGCCAGGACGCCATCGATAGGGGCCTGTATCCGGAAGATGATAGTCGCAGCAGAACCTAGATGGATCACCAGTCGTCATAAAGTCGAACTTTCCGATGAGTTCCATGCGACAGAAGCGGAAGAACGGACCATGCGGCTGGATCACGCATGTGAGACGTTCTTTAAGGACTATATGTTTAGCATCGGTTTGGTCCTCTCGAACACTATAGCCTTACCTCATTTGGAGAGGTTGGTCTGGGCAGACCAGGCACCCCTTGACAGCGGTCTTTTGAGGGCGATTGTCTCATTGAATCTTCGGCATCTTGTCCTAGATCGTGTGTGGATTGGTGAAGAGATTCTCCCTGTTCATCTGGTGAACAACTGTAAATGGCGCCTAGAATCATTGTACTTGGACGTGCTGTCAGGTTACCGAGAGAACATACCTACGGCGTCGCTCGTCTGTAGCCTGCTCTGCCTTGCGTCACCAGCCCTGAAATCGCTTACATGGGCATCATCAGACATAGGTCCAGGTCCTTTTGTCCAGCTACCTGACTGGTCCAATGGATATCCATCCTTTCGGCAATTACAAGATCTCCACATTCATAGTCTTACCAAGTACGACCCTATCTGGCTTGATGTTCTGGTCCAGCCAGGTGCCTGTAGCCCGATACGTTCTTTGGCTGTGGATATCTGCAAGAATGAGGTTATTGCAGACTTCTTTCGCCAGTGCGGATATCTCCCCAACCTCGAGACTTTTGTATGGCTTTGCTCTGGTTACGAGATAACGAATCCGTGCCCAAAATTCCTCCAGGCCAATTCCCACATCCGGACGTTGAGGATAGACGGTGCAAGACCTGACTTCCTGGAGGAAACAGTGTTACCGTTGCTTCTCAGGCGATTCGAGTGTCTCAGTTCTCTAAGTATACGGTGGCCCGTGGACGAAAATCATATTCCACCCTCCGCGCTGAAACATATATCTGGCCTTTACACACTAGAACAACTTTGTCTCAGTGCTGGTTGCCAGGCGGGATGGAGATGTTCGTGGCTTATCGATCATGCTGCTATGCATGATTGTGTTCGGAACCTGCCAAAGCTTCGCAAGCTCGCCTTCTCTCGAGATACATACTCTAGGCAGGACAACCTCACTCACGTCGAAGACAATCCAGACCGCTATTACGTGGACAAGATACTTCGCAAACTAGACACAATTCTTGCTCGTCCATATTTCCAGGAAGGCAACATTGGACAGAAGCTCGAACGAGCATGGGAGACGCAGCATTCGAATGACATGCTCCAGCTGGCGGCGAGATACGCCAATGAACTATCAAAGCTAGAGTGGATATATTTGGGGCAGCACCCTATGCAGATAGTTCGCGACTCAAGTGGAACTGGAAAATGTGTCCTGATGTCGACGGCAAGAGACGATTGCTGGACCTATCTTCGAAAATTGTTCGGTGGCTCTGATTCTGCTGTCTATTAGTTCGTGTAGCTGCGCGCAGGGCTCCCAATAGTGCCAATAGTACGTATACTATTAGTATTTGGCTTATGCGATATCATACCACACGGCTTGGTATCCATACCATACGATACTGATAATTCAAAGCTTATACTGATACTAATAGTACGTACTGTTAGTATCCGCTATAAATAGAACAACCTAACTTGACCCCCTCCATGACTTGATACATTCCAGCATTTCAATCGATGACGCCTTTAAAGATCCTCGGAAATCAGTAGTCGTTCGTCTTGCCCCACTAAACACACGCTCAGGCTCGTCGGACATTCCCGGAATTGATAGAATATCGATAGCCATCGTTCCTAGGGCTGGATGTTGACCTCGTTGTTGCACCCACCATGGCAAGGCATCGACAATATGTGGCAAAGTTGGGTCAGTAAGGTATCGGGAGTATTCATCGAGGCAGTCCACAGGGGCTAATTTAGAATTAATCCAAGCCTGGTACGCATTCCTTGGAGTTGGTGTAATGGCCATAGTGACCGTCTCGGTTGATACTCCTTTCGATTGGTAACGCTCTTGCCAGAACGCACGCAACTGCTGTTTTGCATCTCCTACCCACCCTGGAGTCCATATGCCCGTGAAGTACTCGAATTTCCACTTTGAATTGAGGACGATAGCGGCAATGTAAACAGGACTTCGATCCGTAAGTTTGTAGTAGTGATTGAGCTTGGCCCAGCCCGTCTCGATGCAAGCTACCATGATAGGATCGTTACCCTCAATTGCGGTAGACCAGCACACATCTAAGACAGCGCCACCCAAAAACTCCCAATTGAAGCCCGCAACAACGTTGCTGCAGTCGCGTACACGCTGTTCCACCTCGCTTGAAAGCCGGCAGGAGTCAGAGGGTCTGGTCGTACATCGTAGGGGCCCCCGTCTGATAGTTTGTAATGGCTTGGTTCTTGCTACATAGTGGGGAATGTTGAGAGATGGAAAAAACCACGTATTTGCAGCTTTGTTGTGTTTTGGAATTGATGTGCACAAATTAGACTGGACTCTGTACAGCAACTCAACAACTCAACAGTGATATTGAAGTCCTAAGCCTATCCTTCTAGTTATCTGTTTAATTATGTTGATCTGTGGGCTCTCTCTAGACAAGATACCTCGTACCTACGACATATCCACCTGATGAGGGCCCACAGTATTGTCTAGCTTACTTGACCGTCCGATTGTCCCCCCTGACGAATGCGTCCGCTGATACCCGGGCCAATCAATTCATACGCCCAGACCGGGACCCGTAAGTTGTTTAGCAACTATTTCCACGAGAGCCCGGCACGATCTACACGTCTTCCACATGACTCCGTCAAGTATATGCAAAGTCTGATAAGGGCATAGCTTCTCATCAGTTAACCCAGCACTCAATGGAAAATCTTCCTTACAAACTAGTGGCTCTTCCACACACGTCGGTAGCTCTTCTTCGCACACTGGTAACTCTTCCACATACGCCGGGGTCTCTTCCACACACGTCGGTAGCTCTTCTTCGCACACTGGTAACTCTTCCACATACGCCGGGGTCTCTTCCACACACACTGGTAGCTCTTCTTCGCACACTAGTGGCTCTTCTAGTGACTTGACAAGCCCATCAAAACGCTCAGTGGGTTCGTCCAAATATCCTAAAGGCTCGTCGGTGTCGTTACATGATGGGCAGCTGATGGTACAGAATCCCTCGGTTGACGTGGTCTCTGACACGAAAGGTCCTTCGTCGCAACGCTCCTCTACGATAGAATCATGTTCGTTAGCAAGAGACGTGAGGAGATTCTGCTGAACACTCATGTACTGCTCGGTCGTCACCGCCTTAGCGGACAAGTCCTTGATCGTTTCATCGCACTCGTCAAGCTTCTGGCAGGCCCCTTTCTTAGTGTTGGTGATGTGCAAAACCTTGTCGCTGTAAAGAGTCATTACGCATCTTAACATAAACCACCTTAAAGCCGTATTGTCCAGACGACTCAAGAATGCCTCACTGGCGAATATAGTATGGTCTTTTTTGAACGCAATCTTAGCTTTTTTGCGCAAAAATGTATGGATGGGAGTGTCTGGGCCAAGCTTGACGAAGTCGTTCTCAATCGCTCCTAGGATCTCGAAGATATCCAGCCTTGCGCAGAGATCCTCAATGCGACGCAGCACAAGTTCGTGGAGGCCGGGAATATTGTAGTTGTTGACCATGATGTATACGTGAAGGGCTTGTCTAAGCCCGTCACACGTATCGAGTGTTGAGTTTACCACGGTATCGAGGGTTTGGTATTTTCCGGTGTAAAGATAATGGACAAGTGTGTGCCCAGTCTCCATCTCAACGTCATACAGTGGAATCGGGTCTTCTCCAACCATCTTGCTCCACACAGAGGGTAAGAGGTGCCTCGGAACGTAATATACCGTCTTTTCTAAGCCGATATGTAGCGCGACAGGGGCTTCGGTGTAAGGGCTGGGATGATTAGTTCACGAGATTTGTAACCTTCATGATTTCAAAGTGTCTTACGAGGTTCGCGGTTGCTGTTCTGTGATTTCAGAACTTGATCGTACACCTGGAACATGTCCGACCATATTTTCGGACGTATATTCTACTACGTCTTCAGTGTATTGCGACTCTACATCGACTGGTCGGGCACACGGCTTCTTTGATCCTTTCTTTTTCTTGGCCATGGTTCATCCGGATTTCCGATTGGTGTTGGAAACACAAATTGAGTTTGTTCCAGAATCTCGTTCTGAGCAGCGTCTGCGATAACGCGAATAGAGCCAAAGGAATAGGCAACGGCGAGAAGAAGTACAGGCCCAGTCTCACGTTGCGTGTTGCTTGACCTATCAAAGGACCCAATAAGCTTTTTACACGCTATCGAAACACGGCAGCCAGTAGCACGTTCAAGTCGCCCAAAACGAGGGGTCGCGAGATAGGCCCATCGGTGTCTGTTACCATTCGTTCACAGCGTCATTCGAACGAAACGCTACTAAAATCTGTTGGTCATGCAAGCCACCAATGATTGTCGAATAAGCAACCCCGCAAATGATTCGGCACTACTGTGCCCTTTCTCGTGACCCTTCTTGTTACAGGTAACAAAAGGAACTAGTCCCTTGACGAGGAAAGTGGAGCTACACATGCACCGACAGCCACGTGAGAATCAGCAGCCGAAGTGGGGGGCGCACAGAGTCACGTGATCTGACATCACGCCAAGGCTGTGCCATCGGTGATGGCAGGACTGTCTGTGAAGGCAAGCCATCAGAAGAGGATGCGACCATCAGTTAACATAGAGGCCGGTTCTAATGGCAGGAACAGATTGCAATGGGTGAAAAGGATGGATGGATTTCATTATCACACTCGTTGTGGCCAACTCAAATAGCTCATTCCTTACACAGATGGTCAACTGGTTATTCTGTCGTTGTAGAATTGAATTGTCTTTTGCTTCTTGGTTGACAACGTCAACTCTTTCCCACCTAAACCTACGAGACATACTCACGGACTACCGTTTGGTCTATTTCGCCTTAGTACGGACCGAGCCTAGAGAAGTATAGTTAGGCCCCGTATAACACCAACGAGATCCTGCAACATGTACACTCTCTCCTAACTTTCCACCTACGATATCCGCACCTAACCGTGTGACGATAGGGCTAGTCACAAGATCCATGCTGGACCCAAAGCACGTAAACTGAGGGGTGGCACCACACTAGACTATAACGGGAGAGAATTAGCACATGGTTCGCGTTGCATGGACGCGTTTTTGTGGCAGGATGCACGATTCCCTGACCGGGAAGAATCAGGGGTCGATACTACGGGACATCATATACTAGGGCCTCTTTCGTCGCCTCATATAGGATAAATTAGGTCAGCATGCTGACATTGGATTGAGTGCTTCCAGTCGCGCTGAAGTGGATAGAATTTCATACAATAATTATGTCTCTCTTTACACATCCCTGCAGCCAGCTGTTGCACATAATTCTACCGCGTCCCACCCTGTGGAAAACATTATCACTCTGGTCTACTGCTTGAAGCCCGATGACTTCAATAGTGTCATTCTCTCGACACTTGACCCTAGGCATTCTCCAGACTGTGATGCTTGCGCACACGATGTTGTTTTCATCATCGCTCTTTCTTTCCATATCCGGTATGAAGAACCCTACACACATGCCGTAGTCATCGACCAAGAGCTCAGTGTGACCTGGAACAACTGTTTGACCAGAACGGGGCACCACACGTCCGTCTAAACCTAATCGAGGAATCGCAAGTTCTGAATGAGAAACAGCAGAGCCTAGCAAGAATCTCAGAGCTTCTTTGCCAACAGGATCATCGGGAGCACCTTCCAAACGAGCATCCTCCAAACATGTAGACCTAATAATGTTGCCAACTGGGCAAGAAAGGCATACGTAGCCGGAGACACAGGTACCTGAGCACCTATCGTTGGAACTGTCAACGTCACATTCTGGTTTAACATTGATTTTCAGATTCTTGACCAGGGATGTGGAGGTCACTCCATGAGGGGCTGGTATGTTGAAGGATATGATACCGTCTAAAGACGCCCAGGTCCATGAAGGGGCATGGAAATCGCTGAATCTCTTCAAGGACTCGTGTTTGGTATGCCAGAGAAGAGACTCAGCATTCTCTTCATCTAGAATTCCTGCGTGAATTTTGAGTGAAGAACACGTTCCTAAAATTCGAGAAATCCCCTCGATAGCTACCAACCGATCCGAATTAAGTGATATATTGCAATTGACGTACTCCGAGACAGTCGTCCGCCAGAGTTGTGATAGGCTTTGCTTTGATGTGGAAAATAGCGAGGTCCTGATTGCGACCGTCGGGTCACCACCCTCTTCTTCGTGCGTTTGTGAAAAGCAGCTCCAGAAAACCTTCTCTTTCATGAAGTAGATGATACGATGTGCCAGTAGCCTTTCTTGAAGTACCCACGCTCGATTGTACCATTGAGAGCGTTTTACTCTCGGGCGCAGGGAGATAATTCTGGGCCGAAGAGTGATCATATTCTGCTCGTAAATTGCGTCGTCTATTGAACTTCTCCCAGCTAACCATTTGTATTTCCAGACGTAGACCCCATCGTTTACTCCAAAAATCTTTTCGGAGAGCGCTGAGAGCGGTTTGCGATCGAATGGCAAGCGGATAGTTACTGCAAGAGGATCTGGTTGTCGTGATAGTATACCATGGTCCATTCCATTCTTATCAACAGAATCCACGGCAGCGATCGTCACACTCGCTCCAGAGAAGATGTCGCCCATGATACGTGACTCTCGTCTCCATTCCTCGGCATCATCTTGTACTATGCACAAAGAATCTATCCATAGGTATTGAAAACCAAGTTGTCGGGTTACTTCCATGGCATCTCTGAATGTTGGTGCGATTTCCTTTGGTAGTTCCTGCTGATGGGATCGAAGGTTATCAAGTGTTGTTTTCAAGGGTTTTGATGTTGCCCATCTATGGCTCAGAGCGACATAGCTCACTGAAGTACTGTTTGTATCGACGAGCCGGGGACGGGCAACAGAATCTTTCATTCAGCCAACATCAATGACCCTTGTGGGGGGGTTTAAATGATTGGATAATTCCCTGGGATGTTGTCGACATTCTTTGTGTTCAGATACACATTGTGTCACCCACTCTCGAATCTTTCGATAGGTGGACAGAGACGATGCGGGCTTGATGCTCTTCAGCGGTACCATGTTGCGAATACCGTAGAAAGATTCTACACAAGTGATTAGTGTGAGAAGCTCGAAGCAGGATACGGTTCTCCCTGTACTTTCTGATGCTGTAATTTGGATAGTCTCCCCGTCGTTAAAGTTGCCCTTGCGAACTTCAGATGAATTCACCGACTCTCCGATATACTGCTGTCGACTCCATACTACGGACGATAGTAGATATTCTTGATCTAACAGCAGGATTCCTGGAATAGACCTCCGGGATACCGCCGGCATGTTGGGTAATTTGTCAGCGATAAGGTTGTATATCTTGTTGGTTTCGTATGAATTGGTTTTTGTCTGCAGCCTACTCATTGAACATACCATCAACCTACAGAGTTGACATGATGTTCCGGACAGCACAGTACTTGCATATGTCAAAGGGTGCGTATAACCGTCGCGAAGCTGAATGAATGTCAAGGACTTGCAAGCGGAACACAAGGTGTTCTCGTTCAGCAAACATGCCATTTTCAAAAACGAAAGAGATCACCAAGGTAAACGAAAATTAATCGAAGATGAACTCGTGTACTGATGTTATTCTTTGGCAGCAGAAAGTCATAGTATCTAAAATCTTCAGGTGTCTGGAATCCTGCAGGAGGTAAGCTGCGTTGCACTGCCCCTCTTGGCAGGCGTCAGGCGTCGTTCCGGTGAGGCTGCTTACCCCGCTAATCCATCGCGACAGGTCTTAGCGTCTGACAGCTGCCCGTCCTGCCGCAGTATAGCACTTAAGACCCATGATGGCACAATCGTTCCCTTAGGTGGGTAGCCTTGGGTTTGGCTGCTTTGCAACGTGGCGAAGAGGCAGCGCAACACCGCGAACTTGACAGACAAGGAAGCAGCAGGGTTTACCTACATGGAAAACAAGTTTTTGGAACACCCCAGCGTGGCGTGCTTGAGTTTCTGAGAAAGCCATGGCGTAAGTAGTAATGAATACAAGGATACATTCAGTGCACAGCGTCCGAGCCACCACAACATGAAGCTGCGATTTTGGAAATGAGGCTGTAGATCCACCCGCAAAAGCCATCATCGCGAGATATCTTGGCGTATTGGTATATGGATATATGCAAAAGTTTCTAACTGCTCAGCTCATCTTTTGGGTGACCGTATCGACCGTGTGAGCGTCTTTTTGGCGGGCTTCTGGGGTGGCTCAGGTGCAGCGTCCACCCGACTTGCTGCATCTATGATACGACGACGCTTTGTCGGGTTTTTTGCAGCACTATTTGAGACTTTACATTTGCTAGTATTAGCTCTATCGCGAGCTCTTCATGCAGTTGCAGCGTCGTGTTGCAGCTTTTTGGCAGCCCTACTCAATTATCATGGTACGGAATATTCCCTATTCTAAAACTAAACACTTTCAGGAAATTGCGATCGCCGCTCGAGTCAACCCCCGCGGAAACACTTCAGCTCGACGACGTGCAGCGTCTCCTATCAACACTTTCTCGCATGCGTTGCCGCACTATCTTATTGCTCGCTTGAATGTCCGTCGTTCTGTTCTTGACGCAGGGAAGTCGTCATAGGCTAAGCGCTGTCGAAAACCTCGTCATGACGCACGCCGTGCAATGACCTTCATATAATCTCAACTAGCATGCTGCAAACAACAGTAATATATATTCTTTTCTGCACCGAGCTGTGCGACACGTCGTGACAATGTCGCTCCATGAACACCAAGCATTTTTGCGACCTTGCGATATGATAATTGATCTTCAGCTTCACGTGATTCTAGAGAATTCACTGGCTTGCTGAATTGGCTCTGCAGTGGTGGAGTTATGGCGGGTTGAAGTTCGGACACAGTCACATCACAATTATGGTGGGGCGGCTCGACCCATGAGCTGCCTCGTTTCGCGCACGGGCACGGCAGTGTTGTCGCGAAAGCGCATCGCTGAGCTTATAGCAGGTAACGAAGCAGCCACACGACGTAGATCGCAAAACGAGAAGAGGGCCCAGAAGGAGAATGCCTTCGTGGTTACTGGACGTGTACGCTTGACAACTTCAAAAGACCTCAGTGCGCGCACAGATAGAAAAAAGACAAGGGAGAGCGCGCGTCGAGCTCGCTGCAGCGCAGCAGGACACGACTTGCGCACACGTGCGAAAGATGCAGTACAAGCTCTTGAACAGATTGGCCTATTGCAATCCTCCATTAGTGTTCTTAGTCGCGCTGTACTGTCGTGCACTGTCGTAGTTTTGGTGGGGTCCTGGTAAACCCTGGCCGCGGTATGCGAAAGCTTGTGGCGACTTTGCACTATTCAGATCATCTTCGAGGCGCACGCATCTGTCGTCTTAGCGTTGCCTTTGAAGCTGGCGGTGCAGCATACACAAAGGACACCACCTCGAACACGCTTGCTTGCTGTAGGAAGCTATGGAGATCTTCGGAGTTGTATCCCTTGTTCTCTAGCATCTGAGATTGAACCACATCATTTGCAGGGCTGTACTTCCTATGTTGCACGGTTGAGTGCGGGCAGACTAGACGGAAGGGTTGGAAGGGAGTGTATAATATTGTTGGTGGCAGCCTAGCTCTGCTCATACAAAGGTCATAACAGGGCGTTAAGAGGAACAGGATGCTCGGCAGTGCTTGGCCTGCGATGTCCTGTGTTTATCATTTTCGTTTTGTTTTTGAGCCTTCCGTGCGGCTGCTACATCCGCCGCCTTGGCCAACTGTCGTACCGCCTTTGCTTCTTCTGCTGTCCGCTCTATGTACGAAACTGCAGTTGTTTTCGGCTCCCTTGCTTCTGCTTTTCGGAGCTTCTTTTCCTCCTGTTGTTGTTCTCTGTTCCCCTCGTTCGCTTATCCTTTGGCTCCTGGATCATTCAGGGTACAGCACAACCGTGCCAATCTCCACGCTACTGAACGGTCAGTATAGCTTGCTTTTTCTTGTCTCTTATCTTAGCATTCAAAACTTCCCACAGTACTTGGTTCTCATGAGCTAGAAGCCCGTCTCGAACCTAGAAGAAGCGGAATGGAGGTTCCAGCTTCTGAGCGTCCAAGGTGTATCAATACTCGTGCCATGCGGTACCCAGATTTGGATTGAGCTAGGAAGCTCGAGAAAACAATATACGTACGTACTTTTCTGGAACCCCAGCTTCTAAGATACTCGCCACTGGCCCGTGCGACGATCCCCAACAACTATGGTTGGCTTCCTGCAAACGTCCACCTCAACGGACCCTGTGAACGCTCATCCCAATATTTCGCCTCAGCATTGCAGATTATGGCATTGCTAGTCTGTAATATGTCAGATTTTAGCCCCCCAACACCTCGAGGAATGTGATCTAATCTGTCGCCGACTGTGTCTCCTATCCCTAGCTGCGATAGCCGAAACCAAACAACGTGGCGTTGTGATAACGTCTGAGATTAACTTGTAAGATGCTTGTTTGTTTGAACATATGCACGCCTGACCCTTTGCACTTGAAGCTGCCATACGTCTCCGGACCTATAATGCACCCCTCATCGATTAACCAGTCGCAGGCCAAACATACTGCGTCAGAAGCACTACCTCTTGCGCCTGGATCTCAGTCGCCTGTCAGTGTTACGCAAAAGTAACATGATCATGGACCCTTATCCCACCACCAATGTGCAGGAATACGCATCGGCTTGCGAAAGCTCGGCTTCTTCAACACACGGCTCATGCATTGAAAACTAGGCACAGATCCTCATGCGCATCAACGATCAAGTCAGCTCTCCAGGCGTCTATAACATGTTGTTTTTCATGTCTGACCCTCCCATCTGGCATCCCGGCATATGAAGCCTTCTACAAAGATCTCCACTCTTCAGTCCCCATAAACTGGTACTCAAAGCAATCTCAACCTCACTATACACAGCAGCCTGTTGAAAAAATAGCAGACTACAGATACTTTTTCATATACCGCCCACCTAAATCTACAATTATGTCACCTTACCCATGGTCCAACGATGAAGAGTACTTCCGGAGGTACACGCATCAGCAAACCTTCCGTTATATGGGACAGCAAAACTTCCCTCGTGGCCCCTTGCCTCGTATCAGAGAACTCTGCCTACCGGACTTGTGGTGAGAGGGACAACCCCAGAATCTTTCACAATCTTGTCGAAGTGGGAACCCTAAAGGAAGCGAAGGGGTTCGTAAGTGGAGTGCAACACGGACAAGGATGGTACCTGAACCCCCGCCGAAGTAGAAAATGGGTCAGAGGAGAGGAAAGCATAGCGGAATTCAGGCCATAGGGCTCTAGTGATGGTACGCCTGACCTGAACAGCGCAAAGAACTGAAGTTACGTTACTTTGATGTAAAACATCTTTGAACTGTATGGCTTTTTCTCTCATTGCTCTTGACATCTTCGATTATCGCTATCATCGTTATACTGGATTCACATGGCATCCCTCTCATTTTCGGTTCTCCCCGGTACTCACATGCATATGTTGATGTTGTAGCCTGATTTTGCCTGAAAGTCGAATAGTCGGCATCTCAATAAGTCTATTTGTTCAGTTTGTTCAGTTTCTCTCACACTACTCTGACTATACTAAATTTACCTGTGAGCGTGGGTCACTATGATCCCGTACCATAGTATCCTGATCCATCTGTTGGTTCCGCGTATGGCTGTGTACATTTTGCAGTAGGTGGCTCGAATATCTTGCTAGTTACGGTTGTAGAAGCGGAGGTAAAACCAGATTATTGGGTAAGCTGTTTGTCGCAGATTCGTCTTCGGCACTACGACCATAAGCATGCAGTGTGTCCAATAACCAAGTAACTTGGCTTGGTTGGTTGACTTTGGTTGATTACATAACAAGCAACCACGAGTAAACGTCTATCCGAGCAACCACAAGTAAGGGTTTTCGCATTACTCGAGTCAACTCGGAGTTGGTTGACGACCTTACCGCATTAGGCATTTTTGTAGAGGAGGTGGGCGACAGGAGTTTTTTGGGGCATCGGGATAGGAAGAACTATTAGCCCGGATGTTCTGATTGGTTGGAAATTGCCGCTCTTGAGATTTGCTGTCGAAAACTCTCACGCCTGCAGCCTCTATGTACGAAACCGCCAGATTCCAGGTTAAACATGCCTACCCATCCATTTTTTCTGACTCGTAGAGGATCCACATGTTCCCCTCTACCTAGGACTCCCTCTGAATCCCTTAGCTATAACCTAGAAATCATAGAGACCCCAAGTTCTGTTTCCACCAATACTGCTGCCACCTTCGAAAGAGAGCTGCCGACATCTACTCAATGCCCATTTCCTATTGACTGGGACAAAATTCGCTATGAAAGGAAGGTGTTGCCATCGATTCGGTATCGTCAGCCTCACAAGCGGGCCCTCAACTCTAAAACCCAGCCCTCGCCAATCTACAAACACGGTGCGCAGCTCACAACCAATGGAGAGAACAAGTTTTGGCTCTGCAAATACTGCCATCTTAGTGGCCAGCATGATTCTGCTCTGTACAGTAGTGAGAGTACTACTAGGATCATGTATCACCTAAAGAATCAACACAAACTTGAAGAATTCGGTTACAAAATAATGGCATTAAACCCGTTCGACATGGCCAAGGGAGCAACGAGCTCCATACCATACCTTGGAGGCCGGCGCTTGATGTTCAACGACTCTCAGTTCAAGAAAGAGTTTATTGACTGGGTTATTGATCTTGACTTCACCTTTCGGCAAGCGACACATCAACGCACTCGTAACATGTTTACTGGCTGCTTAGAGGATATCGATAAAATTCTACCTAAGAGCCCATCAACTCTTAGCACCTGGGTTAAAGACATGTGGGACGGTGATACTGGGAGACGTGCTTGGCTAAAGGAAAGGCTTCATCTTGCGAAAAGCAAGATCCATATCTCAACTGACGCCTGGACTTCTGAGGAAGGAACGAACTATGTGGCAGTTGTTGCTCACTTCCTAGACGAGAAGCATAAGTTGCAAACAGCCCTTCTTGACCTCCCGCCTCTAAAAGGCCCACATTCTGGAGAGAACATTGCGAAATTGCTGTCAACGGTTATCGACTTGTACGATATATCCGCTGTCATTGGCTTCTTTATGATGGACAACGCTGGCAATAACGACACGTGTATTGGAGAACTAGCAAAGCAGTACCCCACAATCACACAGCAGAGTCGCCTTCGGTGCGTTGGCCATATTCTAAACCTCATCGTCAAAGCTCTTCTGTTTGGGACGGGGGTTAGCAGGTTGGAGAAAGAGCTCTGTGGTGCATCTGATGATGAGCGGTTTGAGATATGGAGGAAGCAGAGTTTTATTGGTAAGCTCCATAATTTCTGTGTGTGGATCAACCGGAGTGATCAGCGGCGGGAGTTTCTGAGAGAGTATATTTTGCAGGCGTACGATAGAGGCAGCATCGAGAACCTTTACACTAGGGTACTGGCTGACGGTGGCGTCCGCTGGAACTCTGTGTATGCCATGATTGAGAGAGCTCTCAAGCTCCGTAACGCAATTGATTTGTTCTTTCTCCACTATAATCATAGTGGTGAAGGATACGATATCTCACAGGACGCCATTACTCAGCGCGATTGGACTAATCTGGAGCACTTCTTCAATATCTTGAAGCCGTTTAAAGATCTGACCAAACGCATGGAAGGCCGAGCCAATAAAGCTGGCCTTGAAGGATCACATGGCTCACTCTATGAGACACTCGAGTCGCTTGACGTCCTCTTTAAGAAGCTTCAGGAAGCCGGAAAGTTCGCAGACAATCACCCCGAGGAGGTTTCGGAATACTATTCCTGTGCCATTGATACTGCCCGCCTCAAGCTTGAAGAATACTACGGCCTTACGGACGCTACGCCAGCCTACCGATGCGCTGTCGCCCTCCATCCTGCGAACAAATTTAGCTATTTCGATATCGAATGGCAGCATGAGAAGAAATGGATTACTGAGGCGAAGCGGGTGGTGCATGATGAGTATGTACAATACGAGGAAGCAGCTGCGGAAGCAGAGATAGCAGAAGCAACACAAGAGGAGGATAATGAGGTTGGTACGGATAGCGATACAACGCTCGATCTTCTCCAGCAAGCTCGTAAGCGTCGGCAGCGGGTCGCCGCTAGTACGGCGTCTACGCGAGGAAAGAAGCGCGCAAGAGTCACCTCTGACCTCGATCAGTTTATAGCTAGGACTAATAAGGCTGATGGAGATGTTGATGACCCTCTAGAGTGGTGGATTCGCCATGCACCTGACTATCCTGTGCTCTCTAAGATGGCGTTTGATCTGTTTAGTTGTCCTGCAATGAGTGCTGAGTGTGAGCGGGTATTCTCACAGACGAAGAAGGTCATCACGGATGAACGGAATCGGCTCGATTCAGGGACTGTGGCGGCAATTGAGTGTCAAAAGCACCTCCTTCGAACTGGTATGCTCCTGTAGGTTGGTATAGATATCAAATCGGGAAATTCTATCGAGTAATGTCAACCAACCAAGCAAAGCAAGGGCTTCTCGTCAACCAACCAAGCAAGGTAAAGGATTCTCGTCAGCCAAGTCAAGTAAGAGGGTCGATTTTTGGTTTACTTGGTTGATGGACACACTGCATACCCTGAGATTTGTGGATAGTAACAGCCCAAGCAAGAGACAGGGAATTGCAAGCGAGAACAACACATTTTGTTCCAGTAAAAGTATCGCAGTACAGGGAAGATAGGCACAACAGCCTGGCCATCAGCGCGTGTATAGAGGCTTGGGCCGCTATAATCCTGAAGAGCAAGAAGTACAGCCTTGGGCATTGTCTCGCGTGGATTAGTCACACTACTATCCCATAGAATGTTGTCAACGATACCTGTAGTACCGTCTACTAACCCTCTTTCTGTCCAAACGTTTGTTGTCAACATAACTCTTGCGCCAATGCATAGAGGTAATTGATTTGGCAGATTGCTAGCTTCATCAGTAGAAGCAGATGCCCACGCGGCTTGGTCGTGCTGGGCTAATACGACTAATACTGGACTGCCACAATCTCAAATACTCTCATGATTAATGTGGGACACCTCAGCACGCCGGCCACATAATCGAGTTGCGCCCCGGAAAGAGGCATGATCAGAGTGGGGGAGATTGGCTCGACAGCGTGTCATAAACATCACCCAATCGTTCTGAGTAGAACAGCCGATCCGAAGTCGCTGCAGGGCATCGCGAAACCTGGCTTGTGCTTCACCCTGTTGGCGGAGAACTGTATCTAAAACAACAGTTTTCTTAAACGCCCGATAGAGATGTTGACCATGAACCTCAAAAGTATCTTTTCTAGACAAGCGGTCGAATAATGCCCGGTGTCCAATAGGAGGGAGTTGATAATAGTCGCCAGACAAAATAACGTTTAGACCGGCAAAGGGGAGATGCGCCTGACTAGGCCAGATCTGACAGCGGCTGTGGATAGAGGTAAGTATATGGAGGCTGACTATAGACTTGTCGTCGATAATGAGATAGCGAATGTGTTTAAAGACTGCTGGGATATGCTACCGCCCAGTAGTAGCATCAAGCGGATCTAATTGCGCATACGCGGACATTACTGGTATGCGGAACAGGGCGTTGATAATATATCCAGAGATTAGGAATGCAGCAACACCAGTAGGAGCGCAGCGCATGACAGGACACTGAAGCTCAGCTAGCGACGCTGTGTGCTCTAAGGACCGAGAAAGGCATTCAATAAGGTACGTTTTCCATGTACCTCCCCTCCCTGTCTATCTAGCTGAACGAGCAGTTGCGCTGGCGATTGACCATCAAGGAAGGCCTGAAAGTGGTTGACAACCAAGTCGTACAATATGCGCTGCTTCTCCTGCAGGGTATTAGACCAGGTATTAGACCAGGTATTAAACCAGGTATTAGTCACTCCAACAAGATAGTCTCTTGTTGCATCTGGCCAATGCGTACGCATGTCCAGACCGTAAGGATCCACGTGTTGGGCTGCAGTCCATTCCTTAACGCGATCGCTGGGCCGCTCGCCGATACGATCCTCATCCACTAATTCTCCACCAGATCCTGGTCGCCTTCCAGCAAGCTCATCGAAAGATGACTCTTGTACAGGTTCTAGAGGCTCTAAATTTGGATCCTCTTCCTCAACACCAAGATCAGGGTTACCGTACAAGTCCTTTAAGCTATGTTCACATTCCTCCCTGCAAGCCTGGTAAGCACTTGTGTAAGACGTAAACACATGACCGTGCAGGATCTGGACGTCTCTAATGTTCCGAAAGGGATGATGCAACATTAACTTAACTCTAACAAACTCCTCAGGTTGCGCAACTATACTGTACCGAGGTAAGAAGCTAAGCACACATGGCTTAGCTTTTGGTCGGCGCTTATACTGTCGCCCAGAGTGAGTAAAGTGTAGTAAGAAACCTAAATAACACACATCCTCTAGAGACGTTGGCCGATCTTTATACTTTGCGTAGAGAGATATTCCCTGGGTAATTGCAGCTGTATCATCAGTAGTTGTGTCTAGGTTAGGGTCGCCACCTCTGCGAAACGTATACGATGTTGTCTGGGCGTCCTCTGGGCGGCAGTCGACATTAACAACAGTACGAGAGCAATGTACTAGTGGCAGTCCAAACAGGGTATGCATAACCTCCTGGGCGCTGTATTCCCGCTCTCCAATTAACTTGCTAATAATGCGCGAAGCAAAGGAGAGTAGAGACCGGTTTGGCTTAACATATGATAGAACCTGGAGCGCAATCTCTTTATATGATTGAGACTGGGTTTCGCCTTTAGCAGCATAAACTCCCATGTACTGTACAACGCCAGATGTGCTTGTACAGACCTGGACATCGGTATTAGCCCGCCATGCTAGGGGTAATAGTCGCACATATGCGTTTAGGCGAGAGTGATTGCGCATAGCATAAAAGCGCAAGAATAATTTTGTTGGAGGTCGCTCAAATGTTGGCTGTAGGCGGATCGCCCAAGGCGCGTCAAAGCGGCAGACCTCAGAGCCACTGTTCTTGTCTTTGCGAAGGCAATACCCTGTGGTGCAGCGATGCTCATAACAACGCGCAAGTATTGACGCCAACTCGCCAAAGTCCATTTCATCTCCTCAAAAGGGAGCGCGAGAACAGACCCTTCATCTAGCAGCGACTGCGGGTTAGGTTTTGGATGCATAGCTGAAACGTGATATCCCCAGTACTTTGCTGCTTGTGCAATACTGAACTCGGACCTACCAGGGCCAAGCTCTTTGTCTGGATCTGGAACACCGCTGCAATAGTAAAGGCCGTGACTGTGTGTACTACCGCGAGCCTGCCACTCATAACGATCCCAAGAATCCACAACGTTGAACTTTGGGATGATAACATGCTTCTTAAATAGCTCAAACCGCTGGTGGAAGTAATATGCGACGAGGTGGGGGTTGTCCCTCACGAAATCCTGTGCGAGGCGGGCACGCCTAGCAGATGTTGCGGTCTTCCACTCTTCGTACCGCGGCATAAAGCGTAACAAATCATCCCAGTGATAATCCGCAGCGGAGAGAGTAATGAAGAGATGCGGAGCCTGTAACGTCCATCCCTGCGTAACGGGACACCCTGCGTGCCGGAACCGACTAATCAGCTCACTTGAATCGCAGACTTTTGCCCAGAATCTGCAAGTTGATTGGCCAGTCCCGGCATGCAGGGTGTCCCGTTACGTAGGGACGGACGTTATGAGATATCCACGTCAATGAGATCAGCCACGACTGGTGCAAAGGTTGGCCCGAAGGCTCGTCGTCAGTACAAGCATGAGATTCATCACAGCGACTTCAATGAGGGGGAGTTTTATCGATTACTACAGCTGCATACAGTGAAGACAAGGTGTCTGAGAAACACACCTGCGTTGAGATTACTGTACCGGGTTAATTGACCGCATTGTGTTGTCCTATCTGAGAATCAACAGTCCTTCTCTGTAGTAACAAAACTACGGATGTGGAGGTAAGATACGGACTTCTGTGCCAGCTTTCATATCTGGTCATACACATATCCCGATGCCCATGTTGGAGAACGTTATCGTTTTCTCCCCTCCTCAACCATGTGGTGAACGGCATTCTTAAATATTGGGCAATTCACGGATGCTTCGCCAATTTTCTCTCTGTGCCCTAAGCAGATGCTTAACGCTTGTCTCGGGATGCTCTGCTAAGCACAAAACAACAGCCATGAGCGTATCTGCCAATCTCTTGATTGTTGATTCAGGCACACGCTCTGGCGCGAATCCAACAGCAAAGCATGGTGACCCATCTACCAGTCGTCCAATCACCGCCACGTCTGCCGGGTCAAAAAGCGGTATCTCGCACGTCACACTGCAGATCAGGTCCGCAAATGCAACATTTGAAGAGGCAGCGAACGGGTCCATGTAACCTAGAGCCACTGAACCGTCTTCTTGCCCCACCTTCTCATACTTTTCTTCTCCATTCGGCTCATGATTTCCGCTTCGGCGATGAACTGTATGCTGCACCGCCTGCATGCCAGCAAAATCTTGCCACACAACCGTTGAAGTCCATCTTCGAGGTTTCTTCTTCCATATTGATGGGGCATAGTGCTCTACAATCTCGTCAAGCCCAGTACTCTCGAACGGCAATGTTTCCTTGGTCTGCTTATGAATCTCGGCTAATAGATCCCGTAACGTCATGCTTTTGTCTACTTCTTCTTGTTCTGTTGTAGACGGCAACTGCACTCGCACGGGTATCGTGTTAACACAAGGCCCCATGATATCATCAGCCCCGCCGTGAGGAATGAACAAAGCTCGTCTACCTGCCACAGTGCGGCCGAAAACGATATCCGATTCTTCCGAGGCGATAGAAAGAGTGAGGGCCCATGCCATGGTAAGCATGTCGTCGGGAGAGGATTGGCCACTGGAAGCGATCCGGTACCAAGCCTCCAGCTCCACAGTCCTGTTCTCGTAACGCGTGTGGTTATATATGCGCTCGGGTGTGTCGCATTTGACCGTGATAGGTGTCATGTACGAAGCGCGGAGCAACCGCGTCCAGTACTTGCGTCGTTCCAAAGACGAAGTGGAGTAATGCGCGTAGATATACGAGGAAAACTGGGGAGCAGGAGGAAGCGTTTCGGAAGCTACAATGAGGGTACGCTCCTCATCGGCATCGAGGGTATTGGTGTTCGATGTCGTGGCGGCGTAGAGCGTGGCAAGATCGCGAATGACAAACGGCACGCTGTAACCATCAAACTGCATGTGCGAGAAACGGGCTATGATAAGCTTCGACTGGAAACCCTCCGTTTTGCTTCTCTTGGACAGAAAGATGAACTGCGGCATCGGACAACCGGTGATGTTGGTATCTGCCTTGTCTGCAGAGACGACACGTTCGACTGCGGCCTCTATCTCGTCTCCATCGCCAAGAGTCTCTGCAACAAAGCGTCCCTTGAGTTTACCAGGAGACACCACAACTTGTAGGAGATCGGTTTGGTATGGGACGAAGAGGGTCCTTAGTATGGCATGCCGATCGATCAGGCCATGAACCGCGTGTTCAAGCCGATGGGCATCGATTTGGGCATCGCCGAAATCTAGAACGAAACGATAGATCTGTCCTTGAGCGTGAAAGAGTTGCTTCTGCATCGATGTGCATGGAAGAACATCTTGCAACGCTTCGCGTGCATAGGGAATTCGGGAGAGTATATTGCTGCTCAAAAAGTCTTCGATACGATCAGCATCATCCACGTAGCTAGTGATAAGAGAAAACGGCTCCTCAAGCTCTTCTGCTTGGGAGAGGGTATTCTCGGTAGCTCGCACAACTAAGGACTCCAACTTGGGGTACTGGAATATGTCGGCAGCAGCTAGAGCTATGTTTCGCTTCCGGGCTTCGCCGACAAGCTTGATAACACCGATAGAATCTCCGCCAGACTTGAAGAAGTCGTCGTCAAGGTGAAAAGTATCTTCTTTCGCGCCCAACAAGCTGGCCCAGAGCCCCCGGATAGCCAGCTGCATCGCAGTAACGGCAGGGCGCTTCTGTCGGGACGCTCGCAATATAGCAACCTTTTCCGCAGGGAACAAAGATCCAAGAGTTTGGAGCTGTGAACGATCTATGTCACCGTGCGAAGTACGTGGCATAGCCTCCATGTCAATATAAAGCGTAGGCACCATATCAGGGAATACGACAGAGAGGTTTTTCTCTATATCCCCGTAGTCCTTTGACCAGCAAATAGCAGGCCTGGACTTGTTGTCTCCTCTATCTGCTAATTCCGGGCGATGCAGGAACACGGCGAGCACGGACTGGGAGTTTTCGGCTGACGGAATCGCGATAGCCTCAACTACTGCCTCAGTTCCCGCAAGGAAGGAAGTTATGTGACGTTCAATTTGGCTGACATCGATACGTTGACCCTTGAACGAGATCGTCGTCCTCTTCTGTCCTATGTGAATGGAGTTTCCGTTCTGGTCAAAAGCAACCAATATCCCAGTTAGTAGGACTGTTTTGTGGCCGTTTCTATCCATCCACCGAGGACTACGAACTTTTCTGGCTCCAGGATCCTCCACGTACTTAGAGGGGAAATCCGGTCCCTCGATGAGCAGCTCACCTATGGCGCCGATAGGCGTATGGCTTTCTCACAGTCTTCTGGAAAGACAGCCCATTGTTTATGAGTTCGATGAGAGTTCCAACGCCTCAACAGTTCCCAACTCTGCTCGTTCAGC
The DNA here is from genome assembly GCA_004156035.1 of Alternaria tenuissima. Lineage (NCBI taxonomy): Eukaryota > Fungi > Ascomycota > Dothideomycetes > Pleosporales > Pleosporaceae > Alternaria > Alternaria tenuissima. The sequence continues at coordinate 64,922 of PDXC01000021.1, read as the reverse complement.
GTTTCAATGCTGCTAACAAGCTCTCCTCCTTCAGCTTTCGTTGCCAATTGCTGTGCAACGGCTCCAAACTACCGGAGAATCGACTCCATCCTCCATTGGTCTACCACGCGGCTATCGAAACTGGCTTTGACGTGGAATCCTTCTGTATCCAAGAAACAGTCCAGCGTTAACGCGTACGTCCTCATTGAGAAGGTGTTTACGTCTAGCAGCTTGCCCAAGGAATTGCCCACCATCGCCCGCCCCTCTTGTACGGCAAAAAGAGTTTGAAAATTGCAGGCAAGTTCGCATGCACTAGAGAGTCGAGAAATACGCTGCAAGCCGAGTTGTGCGTGAGGGGATAACAGCGGCCATCTGGCCTTGTATGCGCTGGAGAAAGTTAGAGATGGTCTCACTGGGATCGATGATAACGGGAAATGGAGCCGTTGCAATTGTGGGACCAGCGATGTTCTCAATACCCAGGACGGGCGCTGTACGTCCAGAGAGTACGGTGCCAAAGACGATGCTTTGGTTACCAGCGTGCCAACTTGACACGACCGCCCAGGCTGCATGTAGAACGTTGGCCATGGTGACACCCGTGGCCGTGGTGCAAAGTTGATAAGACTGTTCAACAGTGGTGTCTTCACATGATTCTCGAATGGATAGAGACCGCTGAGGAAAGATGGAAGATCCCTCATCTTTGCAAGCATTGCGCCAAAACTCTTCCGACTCAGAAGACTTCATGCTGATAACGGATCGAACAAAAGATGTGTATGGTTGAAAATCCTTGCGCTCGTTCCCCTTGTAGTTGTCATAGACATCATCCAAGATCAACCGTAACGTTACATGGTCATAGATCGAGTGGTGAACTGTCCATACGAAACGAATGTGCTTGCCAGAATTATCCCAAAACAAGAGCATGTCGGGAAAGCTCAAAACCGAAGCCCATAGGTGTAGAGCTGTCTGTTTCGAGGTATTCGTCAAGGTCCGTGCTATTGTTCCAAGTAACATCCTCTTTTAGGACGGCCTGGAGGAATCCGAGTTCAGGATGTTGTATGATTCGAGAGCGTAGGATGGGCATGGTCGAGACTGTTTGCTGCCAGGCGAGCTTGAAGAGATCGACAAGGACGTCAGGCGCCAATTCTATGGCGATTTGCGAGACGTAAGTGCCCGGGTTCCGAGAAGAAAGCGACATTAACCCTTCTTGCATTGGGGTGCACGGATATACATCCTCGACTGATCGTGGCGGGATTCCACATGCGTTTGCGACCTCATCTACGATGGATGAAATGGAAGCGTTGATTGGTAGCAAGGAGAAGCGGGGAATTGTAGCATGTTTCGCAACCATACGGCTGCCTTCCTTGACGCATCGCCTATCTGTGCAACAAGCGGCAAGGTCGACGAGCTTCGGATTCAAAAATATGTCCTTACTGCTCAGTTCAATTCCTGCTTGCTGGGCTTGACCGACTAGCTTCAGTGCAGCTATGGAATCTCCACCGAGCCGGAAGAAATTACTGTCTAGGCCGATGGCAGTCTGTCTCACGGGAATCACCTTCAGCCATAGATCTCTGAGGGTTTCCTCCATGACAGTAGATGGAAGGCGTTGTGGCTGATGGTGGGGCGCATCTACTGCTCGCGTCGCATAGACAGAAGCAAGCTCCCTGAGCTTCTGACGATCTGTTTTGTCTGTGGCAGTCTTTGGTATCTCCGGTACAGAAACAAACACAGCCGGGATCATGTAAAGAGGAAGTCGACGATTAATCTCATGCTCAAGCTTGCTCGGCAGCGCAAATATACCAGCAGGGACCTTTTCAGAACTGTCTCTAGTCTCTCGCGATTTCACAAATGCGACCAGAGTCACAGACGCCAGATCACGCTCTGACGTGGCGACTTCAACCACAACCTCGGAGGCTGTGGGAAAGCATTGACTTAGATGGTACTCGATCTCACCAAGCTCGGTGCGCTGGCCTCGGATTTTTACCTGGTTGTCCTTTCTCCCTTCATATACGACTCCACCGTCTTCGTCATACCTTGCTAGATCTCCGGTCCGGTAGAGTCTACCACGTCTGCCGGATCGCTCCCCAGCTGGGCCTTGCAACAACCACTCTGGGTCCTCGATAAATGCAGCATCGGTTTGAGTTGGATCCAAGTAGCCGCGTGCAAGAGTAGATCCTTCAATCAGTAACTCGCCCACCGCTCCGATGGGTGCCAGCTTCCTACAATTTCCGGGCGCCGTAATCCAAAGCGGTACGCCTCTCAAGCGACCGATACGCGTTGCACTGCGATCAGCGTCGTTTGGGCCTATGCGATTGGTAGCTGCCAAGCAGGCGGCCTCCGCAGGTCCGTAGCAATTGAACAGGAACGGAATTCTGTGCTGCCATGTTGAGATATCCTGCTTGTTGGGTGCCTCGCCTGCCAAGCATAACGAACGCAGGGTTGGAATATCGTTTGGCGTATAGAGACGCGCGACCGAAGGTGTTAGAATTGCAGTATTAACGGCAAAAGTTGTGCAGAACTGTGGCAATCGTTCGAGTCTTTCGGCATCTGACGGTATGCAGATGCAACCACCTGACATCAAAGTGCCTATTATCTCGAAGGTGGCGATGTCAAAAGCATAGGCTGAGAAGTGAAGCATACGAGTCTCCTTATCAATCCCCAGCGTTTTTCCTAGGAGCTTGTAGCTAGCACAGATGGCTCCGTGTTCCAGATAGATACCTTTCGGTTCTCCGGTACTTCCAGACGTAAATAAGATCCAACAGACCGCCAGATGGGTAACTGTTGGAGGGTCAAATGCGTGTATGCTTGGCACTGCTGCGGCAGAGGCCTCTGAAACCACCATAGTTGTCCATCCCTCTCCGAATTGTCTTTGAGCATATTGCGGCGACACGAGTATGCACCCGCCAATGCCTACTTTGGCGAGTATCCTCTCATGCCGACTAGGGGGGTGTGCAGGATCCAACGGCACAATGCCAGCTCCAGTTTTTAAAACAGCCATCATGGCCACGACAACCCACATAGATCTCTCAAAGCACAGTGGCACTAGCTGCTGATCTAGCCCTATACCAATTCCCAAGTCCGTGAGCATTGCAGCCAGAGCGTCTGACAGCTTTTCCAGTTGTGCATAGGAGCACTCACCATCCCACGATGAGATAGCCGTCGCCTGGGGTGCAGCAAGAGCCTTCTTTCGGAAGACCTGATGGAGCAACATGCTGTGCTTTTGCTCTTCTCCTAGTTCCAGTACCGCTTCATTCCACGCCCACAGCTTCTCGAGGTCTTGAGGCGTATTCAGAACAATATCCGAGACGAGTGTACTCGAAGAAGGAGAGGCCGTAACAGCCACCAATTGCGATACTACATGCCCAAGCTGTGCCATCATGCGTTCCGCTACTTGAGCAGACAGAACGCGTGAGTCGAAACGGGCACGACAGCTAAATGAATATCCATCAGATGCAGGCGTACACTCGATCCCTAGAGCGTAGGTGGCCAGGCGATAGTCCGGAGATCCTGAAAATGACAGGCTTGGTTCTTCCTGACCATTATGGGTGGAAGCAGGAGGCTGAATGACAAGCAGCGTTTGAAAAGAGCAAGCCGCCTGGCAGTCAGTGTTGATTTGCGAGATACGCTGTAGCCCCAACTGCTCGTGCGGTATCATCTGCATTGTAGTGGTCAGAAGGCGGTCAAGCATTTCGCGTGCGAGCTCGGAATCATCAATCTTGACGCGAACTGGTAGGGTAGCCATGGTGGGCCCAACAATGGCTTCGATAAACGGAACTGAAGCACTTCGACCGGAAAAGACTTCTCCGAAAACGACATCGCTCGTGTTACTATAGTTGCTCTGGACAATAGCCCAAGCCGCGCGAAGCAAAGTAGACAGGGGGTGGGCGCTGAGGGTGATGTTTCGTGGCAGTTCGTGTTTTTGCCCTACTTCTGAATCTTCTATAGCATACCGTACTGACGATGGCAGAGCAGGGAAAGTGGTGGAATGGTAACCGCCCAAGGTGGACTTCCAGTACTCTACCATTTCGTCTGTGTTCCTCGTGGTTATGTACTTGACGAACGATCTGAACTCAGACACAGGGCTTACTGTGTGTAAAGCACTGTAAGCAAGCAACAACCTTTCGCAAGATTAGGTCCAGAGTCCATCCATCTGCCAGGGCATGGTGTATAGTCCAGATGAACTTTCGGCTTGCAGATCCAGTGTCTGGTGAAATGGCATATCTTACTAGAGAAGAGCCCAAAACCATCTGCACCTGCTTATCCGTTTCAATATACACATCCGCATTTGCTGGCTCATGCCACTGTATCTCTTCTTTGACTACGACCTGCACAAGACCGTACCGTGGGTGGAGAACTATACGTGTCCGTAGTATATCCGTGGTTCGTATCGTTTCTTCCCATGCAGAGCGCAACTGCTGAATATCGACGGTAGGAGGGAGCTCGAAGACGTGTTGAAGCGTGTATGTATTGTACTCCGAAGGCTTGGAGCTCAGGGAAAGCAGCCCTTCCTGTAGCGGCGTGCAAGGATAGACGTCTTCAATCGAGGACGCCTCTATCGCATATGCTCTGGCGATGTCAGCCTGTAGCGCTTTCACGTCCGGGCTGTCTGGAAGCAAGGAGAATTGGGCAATTGGTGCCCGGGCCACCTTGGGTGAGCAAGGTGACATGGCGGGCTTGATCTTCCAGTTTTGTGTGTCGGAAAATCTGAGCAACAGTCAGACCTAGTCCTGCCTTCGCAGCTAAGCTAACCAGCTTCATAGCTGCAATGGAGTCCCCACCGAGCCGAATGAAGCTGTCGTCAAGGCTAATTTCTCCTGCATTCTCGAAGGTTAATACACGGGCCCAGAGCTTCTGGACGTGCTTCTCCATGTCTGTGACTGGAGGACGATTCTGGTGCTTCCAGTGTCTAGCTGCATGGCTGGAAGCCATTGCGGTACCCATTTCGCGTAGCTGTTTCCGGTCCGTCTTGCCAGACGCAGTCCTCGGAATAGACGGCACTTGGATGTACATGGTCGGAATCATGTATGCAGGGAGACTATTCGCTAGTTCATTTATGATAGCGTCCGGGTTGTCGTAGAATTGCGGAGTAGAAGTGCCATTGGAGGGGCGCACAAAGGCCACCAACGACTTGTTCTTCTCTTCGCCTGGCACGTAGACAGCGTCTACAGTCACTTCGACAGCTTTGGTACAATGAAGCACATGGTGCTCAATCTCACCTAGTTCGATGCGCTGTCCATGGATCTTAATTTGCGTATCTTTGCGGCCTAAATACGACAGACTGCCGTCCTCGTGTAGTTTGACTATGTCTCCCGTCTTATAGAGTCTCCCGTGCCGTTCAAAACAAGGCAGTGCGTGCGATATTTCGGTGAGCCACGCCGGGTCTGTAACAAATGCTGCTGCTGTCTTCTCAGCGTCGTTCAGATATCCATGACCGACGGTTGCGCCTTCAATGAGCAGCTCACCAACGCCGCCTATGGGAGTAAGTTGATGGTGGTTTCGACTGTGAACGACCCAATTGGGCACGCCCCGCAGGCCTACCAATACGATTCGGGTCTGTGTCGTCAGGTGCGATACGATGAACTGTGCAGATATTGGAACACTCGGCGGGACCGTAGCCGTTTGCGACGTACGCTATAGAGCTCCATTTGGTCACGTCGCTTTGAACCAACGGCTCGCCAGTCAAAACCAACGTTGTAAGGTCAGGGAAATCTGACGGTCCAAACAACCTCGCCACGGTGGGTGTGAGAACCATGGTGTTGACCTCCATGGCTGCACATACGCTAGGCAGCTCGGAGAGCGAGCGTTGCTGTAATGCGGACGGTATGCATACACACCACCGTGCATCAGCGTTGCAACAATTTCCAGTACGCAAGCGTCAAAGGCGAAAGAGGAAAATTGCAGCATTCTTGTGTTGGCGCAGAGACCAAATGTGGCGCCCAGTGCACGATGGCTGGTGTGCACTGCCGAGTGTTGTAGCATAGCGCCCTTGGGGAGGCCCGTACTGCCCGAGGTGAAGATGACCCATGCGATGGAGCTAGCGCCAACCTGGCCAAGAGGGCCCTCGGGCATGCTGCTAAGCGCCCGCCTGAACACTTCAAGTGTAGCCCATCCAGGTCCAAACACCGTAGTAGCATGTCTCGCCGAAACCAATCCAATGCTAGGCTGTAGCTGAGAGACGATTCGATTTCTGCGTTGTTCTGGCTGAGATGTATCGATGGGGGTAAAAGCCGCGCCAGACTTGAGCACAGCAAGCATTGCAACGACAACCCACGCTGATGGCTCAAGAGTAAAGAGGAATGATGTCACCGACTTTTACATCGGCGTCTAGAAGCTGTTTCGCAAGTAGCGACGAATACTTATCGAGCTCCTGATAGGTCAACTGTGCATCCCAGCTGTGAACAGCTATCGCTCCTGGGCGTGTTCGCGCTTGTTTTCCGATGTCAACGTGGGGCAGAGGCTCTTCCGCCAACTGTAGGAGCGGTCCGTTCCAGTTCAAACGTCCCTTAGGTCAGAGGATGTCAAGACATCAATCTGTCCCAGAGTAGTGTTCGGGCTGGCAGTGCACAGCTGCTGTGAAACATGTGCAAACTGTGCTAGGGCTCTCGTGACTGTTGCTGCCTGTATTACGTGCGAATCGAAGTATGCTACGCAACGCACGCCACTTTCGGTGAGTACACATTCGAGCGTAAGAGCCGATACGTCAAGTCGATAGTATCCCGGTCCATTGACCCATTTGCCGAGTCCTTCAAAAGCGGCCTCCCCATACTCGGCAGGTTGAACGACGAGGAATGTTTGGATCTCACGCACCCTCCGTAGCCGAGTATCTATCTCTGAGATGCGCTTCAACCCGGTCTGCTCAAACGGGATTGCCTCCACGGCTGCCTGCTGCACTTCCAGCAAGAAGCTGCTCGCCGACTTATTGTTGTCAATTTTGCACCGTGTAGGTACTGTAGCAACAGTAGGCCCCACCATCTCTTCAATGCCTGGCACAGGCGCGCCTCTTCCAGAGACCGTTGTGCCAAACAGCACGTCGTTGGAACTAGTATAACGGCTAGCGACAATCGCCCACGCCGCTCTCAGCACTATCGACCTAGTCACAGCTGTTGTCCCATGTTCTGGCAAGGCCCATCGATTCTCCGCTTGTTGATCTTCAATAGGCTCTGTGATGGAGGGTGGCAGGGGGCGGGAAAAGGGCAGACTCATCAGCCTCCTCCAAGTATGTCTGCCAGTGTCGGGCGGCGCTATCCTCATCGACATCTTGTTCGCACCATCTGATGAACGGCGCAAATTCTGAAAGTTGTGGCTGCTCGCCATAATACGCCTGCCTGACTCGCTCCAGAAGCGGGGGCAAAGACCACCATCGTATAGAGCATGATGAACCGTCCACACTAGATGCCGCGAGCCATGGGTCCCGGGTAAGACCCTTGTGTCAGCGCATAACGCATGAGTGGCTGACCCAAGGCCATGGATGTTTTCTGATCAGCTAGAAGGAACGAGTCAAGCTGTTCTGAAGGCAGGGTCTTCCATTCAATATCCTCATCAACTACAGCTTGTAGAAGTCCTAGTTCAACGTGCTGAACAATCCTTGTCCTCATGATCGGGTGCATCGAGCCGTCGTCTCCCAAGCAGCTTGAAACCGGGCTATATCAACGTCTGGCGCCAGTTCTAGCACTCGTTGAACCGTGTACGTTCCAGAATGCTTGGACGATAGAGCCAGGAGCCCCTTCTTGGAGAGGCGTGCAAGCGTATACATCCTCAATCAAAGAGGGGTTGTTTGGGGCCACAGGACTCAGCCACATCTTTCAGAAGATCAGTGATGCTTGATACGCCACGTAATGAAGTAAAGGCTGGGGATGGACCTGGATCAATCAATGGAATCACTTTTGCAATAGCTGCAAGCGCTTCAAGTGAAGGAAAACTGAAGATATCGGCTACAGTCAAGCCGATGCTGAAAGTCTGACGGGCCTCTCTCACGAGTCTAATAGCTGCAATCGAGTCACCACCTAGGGCGAAGAAACTGTCGTCCAGCCCAATGGCCAATGGATCCACGTGGAGTACCTGAGCCCAGATTCCCTGTAGTTGTCGCGCTATTTCGCTATCGGGCGCCCGTTTGACCGTTTGATGCGACGAATTGCCTGCCAGCTCTTGCACGGAGAATAGAGACGCCATTCCTCGTAACCTTTTACGGTCCGTCTTGCCAGATATCATCTTAGGAATGACTGCAACAGAAAAATAAACCGTAGGTACCATGTATGCTGGTAGCTTGCTATACAGATGTTTTTGGATGCCCTCCGGAACCTGTATGAGTTTCGTTGGTATGGTCCCTTCAGTGGAATCTTGCAAAGTATTCACACCTTCATATCGCAGGAATACGGCCAGGATATGGTCGGATGACGTAGGGGCGTCAGAGGGTAGAACGACATCTACGACAACTTCTGATCTGGACGGCAGACACTCGTGGAGATGAGATTCAATCTCGCCAAGATCTACCCTGTTACCCCTGATTTTTGACTTGTGTGTCGGAGTCCTTGCGCCCAACGTACAGGAGAGATCCTTCCTCATTGTATTGAACTAGATCACCCGTTTTGTAGATCCTGCCACGGCGACCAGGAAGTTCAACGCCGCATCCCCACCAGTAGCCACGGGGGATCTTGAATAAAAGCAGCCTGAGTTTTAATGTCGTCATCAAGATAACCGAGAGCTAGCGTCGTTCCTTCCACGACTAGCTCTCCTACCGCACCGAATGGAACCAAGACTTCGTGGTCGCTCGGATCCACGACCCATACGGGAATTCCGGCAAGTCTACCAATCAACGAATGCTGCTTTTGTTCCGCATGAACACGATGCATCGCACAACCAATGGCAGTCTCGGTGGGACCAAATCCATTAAAAAGGTTTGGCAACCGGCACCAGTTCTTGATGTCTGCTCGTGTCATGGCTTCGCCGCCAAGTATAAGAGTATTCAGACAAGGGACCATTGCAGCGTCGTACAGCCGCGCTACCGACGGGGTAAGGGAAGCGGTGTTGACCTGCGCGGACACAATGTACTCCGGTAATCTAGTCAACCGGTCATCCTCAGAGGGCACGCAGATAGTGCCGCCGAAGATCAAGGTGCCAAGGATTTCGAAGATAGATATGTCGAAGGCTAGGGAGGTGAATTGTAGTGTTCGGCTAGTTTCGTCAAGTCCGATCTTACTGCCAATAGCATGAAGGCTGTTGCAGATGGCGCTGTGTGCTACAACTACGCCCTTGGGATCTCCGGTACTCCCTGACGTGAAGAGAACGTAGGCCGCTGACCCAGGTCCACTTATGCGTCCGGGCAGATTGGAGAGAACAGGAAACCCATGACCGTCTCCTCTGTAAGACAGAGAACTGATGTGTTCCAAAGATTGTCGTCGGACATAAACGAAGAAGTAATGATGACTTCGGCATGAGTAAGTTCCAGGATGCGATTGCGTCTGTCCCATGGCGAAGAAGAATCAATTGGCACGAAGGTGCAATTGGCTTTCAGGATTCTAACATCGCAACAACCGCCCACTTTGGGTTCTTGGGGCAGAAGGGTATCAGAGAGTGGTCTTTGATGCCCAGTTGGAGAAACGCATGAGCAAGACCTGTGGAGAGCTTTCCAGTTGACCGTATGAGAGTACACCATCCCACGCTTCGACAGCAATGGCATGAGGACGTTGCTTCGCTTGTCCAGCAAAGATTTCTTGTATCAACGCGCCTGATTCAGTCGTTATTTCCATGTTCGTCTTCCAGATATCTTCCAAGTCTTGACGATTCGGCTCCTGGGCAATGTCTGTTAGACGGCGCGTCGGATTGGCATCAGCTAGTTGCGTTGCTAGATAGTCGAACTGGCGGAGTACTCGGGTCAACATGGGAGCTTCGATAACGCGAGAATCGTAGCTTGCGCCTATATGAAGTTGATCTCCAGCCAGCGTGCAAGTGATGGTAAGGGCGCATGTAATAGGCTTCTCATATAGCACATTGCTCTCACCGGCTCCAGACTTTCCGAACACCAGCATCGCTCCGACCTCGCGACTGTCTTGGCGCTCTGTACTGAGTTCTGAGGATTTCTCTTTACCCAGATATGGATAGTTGCAACTTTGGGTGATTTCGCTAATGACATAGTGAAGAAGGCCGCCAACATCCGTCTCAGAACGAGTCTTGAGGCGAAGAGGCACCAAGCCAGGATTCGGAATGTCTTGTAGAAAAGCTCCAAACACAACATCGTCATTCGTAGTATATCTGTCTACAGCAATGGCCCATGCCGCACAGAACATGCTCGAGACTTCCAAAGCGGACATTAGCTTCCGGGGAAAAGCATACGATAGATCCATCTTTTTGTCGTGAAAAGTCTCTGACAAGCCATTGGGTAGCGGAGGAAAAGAGAAGGACTGAATTGCCGGTAGAGCAGAAGTCGAAAGTTGCTCTGATAAAGACTGAGCTACTTGTTTCGCACTCAAAGACGGTAAAGATATATCATTTACGCCAGAAATGATCTTTCCTGTCGGATCGTCATTGAGTTCCATTTTTCTTGTGTTGTCCTCTTTGCGAGCGTTCTGTATTTCATCTTCAGTGAATTGTGTTACCGTTGCGGAACATCTCCCATACCTGGAACAGTTCTGCCGCTTTGTTGGTCGTGCGTTCTGAGAGACGTTCTACAGAACAGCGCATTCGTAAGACAAGAGAGCAGTCTTACGGTAGATGAGCGTATAGTCGCAGCGTCGAAAGACGCTAGCGCTTAAAACTACGCGCTCCTGTTGCTCTCCGCCGGCATCCGAAGCCTTGGCCCGAAACCCGCCTGCGACAGGCTGTGTTCGACGGCATGGCCCTGTATCTTTCAGGGCACCATCCGATGGTTGAGAGCTCCGGGTAGGGCCGAAGTGTCAGGTCCGAGTATTACTAGACCGCCGCTGACGTACCACCGGATGCTACGGAGCGGGAGATAAGGTCAATGGGTTGAAACCTGGGCATGGAGATTTGTTGTCTGGGGCTCGGCAAGTCACGCTCTTTCGATCCCGGTCTGTGGTTTCAAGGCTCGCCCCGGCTGCGGTAAAACAGAGATCATAAGGGACAAAGGTTGCGAAGAACAAGCGTTGTAGCCTCCCACCCTACGCAGCGAACAGCCCAGTAGGCCGAGATCAGCCAATAAGAGTGCACGGATAACCGATATTCCGATCTGCCGCAATGGTTTATTGGCTGGTCTTAGCCCACTGGGCTGTTCACTGCGTAGGGAGGGAAGTTAGGTAAGGCATAGGGAGCCATCAGCGTGTGCTGCCGGAAGCAGCGGAGTAGAAAAAGTCAAAGCGCCAAATCGACATCCGTAGTCCGCTCGTTTGGAATGTTGCTATGGTGGCATACGGTGGTGCTAGTTGCCAGAACACTTGATAAGAATGTGTACCTAGTCATCTCATTTCCTTGCTATTTTGACATATTTGCCTCTTTTTGTCTTGCTCTTTGTGTGTGTGTGTGTGTGTGTGTGTGTGTGTGTGTGTGTGTGTGTGTGTGGGAGAACTTGTCTATCAGCCCTCCCAACTCTTACTAGGACCATCGTTGTCAATTATGGGCTTCCTGACTCTGCTTGAGTTGATCAAATGGTTGCTTGGAATGGTACGCTAGCTTCGACAACTAAGGACAATACGCTGCTGACACAGTCCGCCCAAAGCTATTGATTGGAGCTTCCTGCCAATGTGTATACAACATCTACCTTCATCCACTCCGCCACTATCCTGGGCCAAAGCTGGCTGCAGCAACAGGGCTGTATCATTGGTATTGGACCCTCGCTGGCCGTATACATCGCCAATTGCACAAACTTCACAGACAGCACGGAGAAGTTGTGCGTATTGGGCCAGACCGACTTAGCTTCATTGCACCTGAGGCATGGAAGGATATATACGGTCCTGGTACTACAAGCCACAAAGAGAACAAAAAGGACGGACGCTTCTATGCGCCGACGCCCAACGGGCGACGTGCGATGATCTCGCTATTAGACAGTCAACACCACGCCAGCGTACGCCGCGTTTTTCAGCCCGCGTTTTCCGACCGCTCGCTACGGGCACTGGAGCCAGTCATCAACAAACACGTTAAGCGCCTGATGCATACGAACTTGCGGCAATTGGCACGTGCTGACGAGCCGTTTGACCTCGTGCATCTACTTAATTGCGCCATTTTTGATATCATGGGAGACTTGATGTTAAGTGAGTCTTTCGGTATGCTTGAACAGTCGGCGTATGTTGAGTGGATCGAGACATTACTGGTTGCGCTGCGGTACGAGTCCGTAGGCCAGTTTCTCCTCGAGTATGCCACCCTAGGCAAGTTGCTCTCTTTTCTCATGCCACCGTCAGCAAGGAGAAAACGTGAGCAGCATGTGCAGTATACTGCACAGCGAGTGAATAAACGGCAACAGAAGAGTGAGGCAACGAAAAGGGATATCTGGGGCTTCCTCGCAGCCCATGAGAATGCCGAAATGTTGGATATAGAAGACAAACACGCCAACGCATCTTTGTTCATGGTGGCTGTAAGTACAAGCTCGGCTGTTTTGTTTGATCGGTACACGTAGCTCATGGTTTGTAGGGCACTGAAACCACAATTACAGCGTTGAGCGGATTAGTCTTTCTGCTCTTGCAGCACCCCCCGTGTATGCGGCGGTTGGTGGCTGAAATTCGCGACAGTTTTACTTGCGAGGATGCAATCAACATGGACACACTGTAGGGCTTGAGTTACTTGAATGCTTGCTTGAGCGAGGCGCTGCGTTTGTACCCGCCCGTACCACTGGGAAATCCGCGTGTTACGCCTGCCGATGGTAATGTCATTTGCGGGCATGCTGTCCCAGGACATACGCGAGTTTACGTTAGCACATGGGCAGCATACCACTCAGCAAGCAACTTCGGAGATGCGGATTCTTTCATGCCCGAGCGGTGGCTCCCTGATTCGGGGTACGATAGTGATAGGAAGGAAGCGTCGAAGCCATTCTCCTACGGGCCACGGAACTGCATTGGTAAGAGCATGGCGTATCATAACATCCGTATTATTATCGCCAGGATCCTGTGGAACTACGACTTACTGGCTGCAGCGGAATCGGACGGCTGGATGAAGCAAGAGTGCTTCCCATTGTGGGACAAGAAGCCACTGATGGTCAGAGTTATGTTGAGATGAAGGCTTAGCAACAAACTGTCAAAGGGCGTAGCGATAGATCTTATCGGAGATACAGTAAGCACCATAGTCGACTTTCAGGCTCTCTGTGCGACGGCTGCGTGAGAGTGATGTATGGTATTCTTGCGTACCCAACGCACCTATTTCCTACAGAGGTTGGGAAGAGAAGGGGGAGGGATGTTACGACTCAGTCAGAGGGACCCGCGAGGAGTCAGCGTAATCACTTCGAAGGATCGCACGGCACGATGCAAAGCTGCGGCACAGCAGCCACGCCGCAGTCACGTGGCCGTCAAGTGGTCAGCTGCTTATGTCCAATGGTGAGCAGCTGCCGGCCGATCAACACGCGCTCAAAGTTGAGCATAGTTACTGTTCAACGATGAGCATCATCACTCATCGCTATATAGTCTTAGGCGAAACCCCTACACTTGATGGTGTGAAACTTCGTATTCAATCCAAGGATCAGTATTTGCTTCTCAATCACCGTGTTTTTACATCCATCTTCCGATCGTGTTAACACACTCCCGTGTCCAACGAGCCCACTCATACCCAGAGAATCAACTCTAGATCATCCAGGGACAATCCTCACAGAGGGTATGGGTTATTCCTGTCGATCAGACTTGTCAACAATCAATCCAGATCAATCTCATCAATCAAGCTGTGACAATTTGTGTTGCAAATCAAGCCAATCCAGCATGTCGTAAAATAGCAGTCAATCAAGCTCAAAATTGCCGGGTTGATTGATCAGATTGATAGGATTGATAGGATTCGGCCCGTACGTGAGGCTTTTGGGTTTTCTGTAGGAGCGATATCGTGATACTTTTCTGGAGTTGTGATCACTAACGACATCACCAAAAAATCACAACAACGCTAGATATATATAAAGCTTCATAACAGACTTATTACTGCTACGATTCGAATCTCCAAAAAGATTTGGGATCGTACACCTCTACTAAGCTTGCCAGGCCTAGTAGAGTTAAGTATAAGCGTGATATTACTGTATATATTATTGTAGGTAAAGGTGGTTGCAATACGCAAGGACGCGCCAAGCGTTGTATTACAACCCCCACACAACAAAGCTACGATATCTTTCCAACCTCAACCCATACGCGTCAATTTATCGTCGCTACTCCTACCCGCCTATCCTCCTCTCGCGATCGCAAGTATGCCACCGAAAAGACGCGTCCACGACGTTGTTGGCACGTCAAGAAAGCGCCAGAAGGGCGTGCCTCTGCCTCGCGGTACTCTAAGCCAACTGTCGCACGGTCGGGTGCGGGTATTGTGGACAGAAGATTAGGAAAGAGTGTATGTTATATTGAACGTAGCATCCTAGCTGAGCTTATATAAAGGTCATGGCGCGGCGTTATTAGTAACAAGGTTTTCGACAGCGCTTGGCCTGCGACACCAACCTATACCTATCGGAAGCCCTCCATCGTCGCCTTGTCGCTCCCCTCGTCTCTCTCCTCGTCTCTCTCCTCGTCTCGCTCTGAATGAAGCGTCCCAGGCGTCAAGCTTCGAAGCGCGACTGCGCGAAACGCAGGTCGAAGAAGCTATCGTCCCGCCTGTTGTTGGCAGCGAGGAGGCAACAACAACAACAACAACAACAACTAACGATGAGGATACTAAAGTCTTTGAAGAGAGCTTTGCGGACGACTTTGATGGCATTGATTGGAGTCGTCTGCCGCGATATATAAAGCCCATGGCGTCACAGCGTTCGAGAGAAAGCTGGATATATCGCTACGGCTACCGCGTCGCATATCGCAAAGATCCCACGCGTATATACTTCGTATGCCGCTATTGCCACGAGCATAAGTTTATTGAAGCTGGCGTTACCCAAGTATACGAGACAACACGCTCAACATCAGCAGCTCAGCGACACCTGGGAGAGAGACGACGCGGCCATGGCTATCAGCCACCTAGCAAAAGCACCAGTCCACCAGCCCCAGCGTCCCCCATCGTATACTTACTAGCAACCGGATTAGCCAGACGGTCGCGAACGAGCTCTCTAGCTTCAATATACAGCGCTTTAGACTCGCTGCTATTAGCTGGCTTGTAGAGGCAAACCTGCCGCTTTCTATGTTCGAATCGCCAGCTTTTTGACAGCTTATATCGACAGCCAACCCACAAGTAGAGGCAGCACTTTGGGCCTCTCATAGTAGCGTTACCGCCTACGTTCTACGCCTGTACGACTATATGAAGCCGTGCGTTGTCAAGGACCTGTTACACGCCCAGAGCAGGATACACATAAGTTTTGACGGCTGGACGACGAGGGGCGGCAAGCGTGGCTACCTAGATATTGTTGCGCACTACGTTAACAGCAACGGCAGTCTTGTCGACCTTCCCTGTGCGCTGCCGCAGTTAACAGGCACCCATAGTGGCGAGTCCATAGCCAGCGTAGTTATTCAGACGTTAAATCACTTTGGGATCAACAAAGCAACCGTGGGATACTTCGTACTTGATAACGCAAGCAACAACAACGCCGCGGTTGAGGGCAATCGCGCAGCAAATGGGCTTTAACGCTGTCAATCGCCGCCTCCGTTGTGCTCCCCATACGCTGAACCTCATCGGTCAAATACTCCTCTGGGGCAAAGACTCTAGCTCGTACGACAACGACCTAGCTGAGTTTGCTGTCGAGAGCAGTACATAAGCGAATGGAGGTATGACGGGCCTTTAGGCGTGCTTATGGCAATCGTTAACTATATCAAAACGCCACAACAGTACGCTCTTTTTGCTGACTTTCAGCGCCTTGCCCATCGCGAGTTACCCGTCGACGCGCCCGCTGATAAACGCAAGATCCTCAAGCCTGTAAAGCCAGTTGTTACCCGCTGGAACTCCTACTACTCCTGCTTTAAGCGCGCTGTACAGCTACAGTCAGCTATCAACGCCTACGCCAATCACTATATAAAG
Source organism: Alternaria tenuissima (assembly GCA_004156035.1). Classification (NCBI taxonomy): domain Eukaryota; kingdom Fungi; phylum Ascomycota; class Dothideomycetes; order Pleosporales; family Pleosporaceae; genus Alternaria; species Alternaria tenuissima. The sequence continues at coordinate 48,890 of PDXC01000021.1, read as the reverse complement.
CGGGTGCGAGATGAGGACACCTACGCAGAAACCCGCCGCAACAAGCTACCTAATGCGCCGCGGTAGATAAGATCAAGCGGCCTAACAGCACACGATTAGGCGGTAGTCACAGAGTATATAGATGCGTTGAAGCCTCTAAAGGCTGCTACAAAGCGCCTCAAAGGGCGTGACAAGAGTGGCAGGTTTAGGTCTATCGCTGAGGTGATACCAGTATTTGAGTATATACTCAATTATTACGAGCAGCGCGTCAAGGCTTACAAGGCAGTCAACTACAACGCTCACAACAAGGCACCCGAGGATCATCTCGCTATCAATATACGCGCAGCGTGGACAAAAACCAACAAGTACTACGCCAAATTAGACCTATCGCCCGTCTGTTACGCCGCTACAATACTCCATCCATACTACAAGACGTATTGCGACGCTACCTAGGGTGCTGACAAACCTGACTGGCTTTCAGAGAACAATTGCAACTTCCGCGCCTTGTGAACTTTATATAATACCCCTACGGCTGTTGTACAACGTACGAAACCCGTATCGAACGATATAGACGACGCAATCGACGGTCTTATCGATCCTACAATCGCTGGCAACAGCGCAATAGTGAACGACGAGTTTACTCAGTGGAAATAGTGCGAGCGACATATGGAGAAGGATACGGAGGACGCCAACAACCCAATAAAATACTGGCTATCGTTGCGGGATCACTATCCTCGGCTTAGCAAGCTTGCGCTTGACGTACTGTCTATTCCAGCGTCAAGCTGCGAGTATGAGCGTATGTTTAGTGAGCTAGGAGACCTATTAGAGCCTCGCCGACAAACTATACGACCTCAGCTTTTGGCGGCGATACAGTGCGTACGACGGTGGCGAAAATCTGGTTTAGGCAATGACAATACAAGCCGCACAGACTCTATAACTGACAGCGATATAGAGACGTTGTACGGCATGGATACATGGGACGACGATATCGACAGCGATACCGACGGCGATAACGAGACTCAACACCACAAATAGTCACGACACCCCACTTTTACAGCCTCACAAACGCTACACTATCAATCCAATCAACCAAGTCAATCAATCTGAGCGTTTTTGATCGATCAGTCTCATCAATCAAACCAAATTACTATGGGACGTTAAGTCAATTCAATCCGGGGTGCTCAGATTGATTGGCTTGATTGCTGACAAGTCCGCTGTCGATGGCCGCTTAACTCTACCTGCACACCATACCTAGGCTAGGACATATCTTACATGCATGGGGGCAACTCGTTCCATGGAGATCGCCAGAGAAGACCTTGAGGATTGATGTTGGCGTGCCATTAACAGCTTCCAAGCAACCCGCCGCCTACGGTAATAGAAAGAACGGAAACAAAATGCGCACACAGCAAGACTCCGAGTAGGCAGGGAACACAAGGACAGGAGAACTCGATAGGATTCAATTGTTCCCTAACGACTTCTTCATCATACAGAAAACAAAATCAAGAATGCCCTTGGGGTGGCTGCGCTTTGTAAGGGTCTTCGAGCCTGCTCTCCTCCTCATCTGATAGTTCAAGTGCTCTAGCATCAAGCACTTCATCCATTCGCTCCACCGATGACAGACCTATAACAGGTGAAACGACCCGCTTGTTTAACCATGCCAATGCAACATGGCTCATTGGAACCCCCCGCGAAACAGCGATCTGATGAACACGGCGGGCTATCTGTTCCGACTCGGCCGGATTGTGATCTTTGTACGCGCCGCCGTTGATGGCTCGAAAAGTGGACGCTTTCTCATCCGGAGGCCTTGCCAACTTTCCAGCAGCCAGGGGACCCCACTTAAAAAGCATTAGTTTGGCCAGCATCTGGTTCAGAATGACCTACTGGAATAAGACCTACACCGGTGAGGTTACAGTACTTGATCATCTCGCGCTCTTCTTCGCGATAAAGAAGGTTGTAGTGGTTTTGCATTGAGACAAACTTGGTCCAGTTGTTTTTCTCTGCGGTGTGTTGCAGAATCGCAAACTCATGAGCCCACATAGAGCTTGCTCCAAGGTAGCGGACCTTGTTCATCTGCACCAAATCATGTAGAGCCTTCATCGTCTCCTCTGGCGGTACGTGGTGGTCGAATCTGTGTATGTGGAGGACATCGATGTAGTCTGTATTGAGACGTCGCAGCGATGCTTCGACTTGTTGGAAGACGGACGCCCGGGAGAGCCCTAGTACAAGGCTAAGCGCTGGGAATACATATTTCCAAAACTCGACGTACCGCAGTGATTTACATAGTCTTTACTTTGCCTCGTCAGGTCCGGAAGAAGGCGGTACTCGAGCCTATGTCTCCGTCTACGTCTGGATCTGTGACGGCGCGAAAGCATTTAGTCATGATAACAACCTTGCTTCTTGGAATGTTATGCGACCTTAGTGCTCTGCCCATGATCCTTTCTGACTCTCCATTGGGTAGATGTTTGCGGTATCCCACTACAAGAAATGTCTGGCGTTAGTTATCCAGCAGGAAGCGTGTGGACTACGTACTGTATTAATCCCTCTGTCGTAGGCTGCCTTGAGGAGAGCGATACTGTCTTTCTCATCCAAAACCCAATCATACCATCTAGGGTCCCCAATGTGCATGCCTCCTAGGATTGGATTTGAGACCAAGAGCCCGCTGTTTCCCAGTCGCCGGTATGCAGCACGAGAGGCCTTGATCGATTTGATGAGCGAATTAGGCGGCTGCGTCCATTTTTTATAGTTCAACATGGTATCAATAAGATTCGGGAGAAACACTGTTAGTGTTGCACTTACTTGGATGTAGAGCAGGAATGCACAAAGAATAAGCAAGATATGGTCGGCTCTGTATTCTAGTACTTTCTCGGCAAACAACAAAACAAGCCATGGGTGTAGGTTTGTTAAGGATGAAAACATGGTCTCACAAGAAATGGTACATGTCCAGTTTGGCGGCTTCCTCATGCAATCTAGGGCTCGACTAGCAACGCCTCAAGGCTGATAGAGACTTGTTTCCCTACCAAGTCGGCCCTTATCAGACTCCTTGCTTGCGTCCTATTTTTACAGGAGAAAGCACAGTCCTACGTAGCCAATCCGGGCCGAAAAAGAACCGACTAGTACAGCAGAGCGCTCTGGCGGATAGCATCGATCTGGTAAGTGCAATTCCCAATAGACTGGCCAACCTTGAAAGCACAGCGAAACATGATGTACACTGCTTTGAATGCATTCGAGATAGCGTAACGGCTGGATTCCATTAGACGCCTAAGCTTAAGCTGCGAGGTCAAAGCTGAATTACTATCTCCTAGCTTGCACAGTATCTGTGATGAATTCGTCCGAGCTCGGATCCTGTACCTCTTCGGTCCAGCCCCATGCGTCGTCAAGCCAGCCTTGCTGAATGCCCTGTAGAGTTTCTAGAAGGCGCGTGTAGGCTGATGCCGAAGACCGGTAGTCGGCGGTATACTCAATGCAGGTGTGGGTACAAGGGCGTGTTATGGTACGAACAGGCGTTAGGATGAAGGCCGTGCCCACCGCAAAAGCCTCGGAAAGTTCGGCAAGCTCGGTAAAGGACACTGCCCGCCTCTGGACCTGCCATCCGAACGACTCCGCAATCCGACACATGCTGTCCACGGTAATGCTCCCGGAGAATGGTAGGGCTGTCGGGAACTACCATGGTGGTTTTTCCCGCACCGACACGCACTCCAATAAAGCCGCTTGCCGAGAATTCATCCACCATGGTATGCGTAGCGCTATCCAAATGGAGCGTCAATCCGTACCCGTCCGCCTTCGCGCGCTGCATTGTGGTTACAATAGGCGCATAGTTGCCGCCTACCTTGGCACTACCGGTACCCTTCGGCGCCGCGCGGTCCACGTCTTCGACGACCAGCGCGCGCAGGCCCTGGCCAGCACCCGTGGATAGAGGAGCCACAGGCATGACAAACACACAGAAGGTGAAGTGGTCCGCAGGCGCAAGGTTGACTGTGGCGCTGGATGCGAATGCAATGGGTCGGATGTAGAGCGCCGAGCCGCGACTGTCGTACGGCGGCACGAACTCGCTATTGAGGCCCACAGCCAGATGTACTGCGCGTAGAAAGAGCGCTTCGGGCACAGGGGGTATAGCGACAAAGCTTGCCGAGTGCGCAAATCGGACTGCATTCATCTCAGGCCGGAAGAGCCGGATGCTGCCCGTCGGCGTGCGAAACGCCTTCATGCCCTCGAAGATTTGCTGCCCATAGTTGAGCGCTGGGGCGAGGCCATGAACGCGGAGATATGGATCCTTTACGAAATGGGGCGCGCCCCACTCCGCGACTTCTGGGGAATAGGTGCATTGAATGTGGCCATTGACTGCAGTCTCGTAAGGCTGGGCGCACTCTCAGGGCTGGTGGCGGTTTCATACCTTCGATAGGGCTAAACGTTAAGCTAGTCCAATCTAGGCCAACGTTAGCGTAGTCTTTACATCTTGGTCACACACAACTTGCCTACAAGACTAGAGGCGGTGAGGGGAAACCCGTAAGAAGCCATGGTACTGTATGCTGTCTAACCGTCTACTTGCGGCAGAGCAGGTCGGCAGTACTTATATACTAACATACCCCTGTGTCCGGTGCACACTACTATGCCTCGGCAAAGATAGACACGTATTCGCAGATGATTATGTGGCTGCAACAATGCAGGACAACACACGTAGTTAGTTAGGCCTATATAAATCCACATCGGCACCAGGAAGGCTGAGTTGAATATCCAAGCCCACCAAGCTGGCCCGGCATTCGTTCAGGTTCTCCAACTAGAGCATAGCTAAAGGCACGAACAAAAACAGAGACAGCCATGATGACAGCCCATACCATTGTCGTCTTTGGCGGAGACTACTGTGGCCCCGAGGTACGTGCAAAGCCTTACATTGGCTGGAAGCCATCCCCTAACTTAGGCGGGCATATAGGTCATGAAGGGAAGGACTAAAGGTAAAGGACTTCGCTCTACATAGCCTCCCCTGGGTGTTTCGTTGATATGCACATAGGTTCTGTCAGAGATTGAGCATCAGAATCCGGACGTCAAGTTTGAGCTCATACATCATCTAATCGGTGGCGTAAGTGGTGAAGGCGCGTCCAGGTCTTACCATGTACACCAACTAACAACCACACAGGCTGCATGGGACGTACACGGAGAGAATATTACCGTGGCAGCTCTATCCGATGCGACTTCGGCATCTGCCGTTCTGCTTGGCGCCGTGGGAGGGCCAGTGGGTAGACCCGGGGCGTCTGCGGAGCACGCCTGCTGATCGTTTATCCCTAACAGAAATGGGCAAAGCATGCTATCCCCTGTCGAGTGGGGCCTAGGCCGCCTTCGCAAAGCCCTCGACGCGTTTGGCAATCTCCGCCCGGTTAACTTTGCTGCACCATCTCTTATTTCGCGATCATCTCTTAAGCCTAAGGTGTGCACAGGTACCGAGATACTGATCGTGCGGGAGCTGACGGGCGGAGTCTACTTCGGACCAAGGAGCGAACATGATGGTTCGTTCGACCAGGCGTCTGATACCGATGTGTACACTCGCAAAGAAATCGAGCGGGTTACAAGACTGGCTGGCTCGCTGGCCATGGCTCGCGATCCGCCTCTTGCCGTGACCAGTTTGGACAAGGCAAACGTACTCGCAGCTTGCGGGGAGACTGTGGAGGGGCGTCGTTAGTGAGGTCATGGCGGCAGAGTTTCCGGAGATTGAGCTACGTCATATGCTGATTGATAGCGCTGCCATGGTTATGGCGCTGAATCCTACCAAGCTCAATGGGGTGGTGCTCGCCAGCAACATGTTCGGAGATATCATCAGCGACCAGGCCAGCGCCATTCCGGGGAGTATCGGGCTGCTTCCTAGCGCAAGCCTCTGCTCCATACCGGAGAGGGGCAGGAAAGCTCCCGCATCCGTGGCCTTTACGAACCCATACACGGTATGCAACCTCGACTATAGATCTACACGCTACACGGCTGATGAGTTGCGAACAGGTTCTGCGCCTGATATTGCGGGGAAGGGGATTGTCAACCCTGTAGGCATGATCCTCTCTGTTGCTATGATGTGTAGGCTGTCACTGGACATGGGCGCTGCCGCAACTTCTATTGAGGCAGCAGTCCGAGATACCCTAGAGGCTGGCATTTGTACGCCAGACATTGGAGGCACTACGTCGACGTCTGAAGTAGGAGATGCTGTGGTAGCTGCTGGTTAGGATATCCGATAAGCACTGAGCATGAGCAGTTTTGTTGTTCACATTGCAGACAGAACTCTTGTACAGTAGTATCAGGCAAAAGCAGTGTTTATGGCCCATCAGCAAATGATAGAGGATTATGCCCTCACCCCCGGCTCAAGAGCGTAGCGTCTTTTCCTGGGACCAGCGCCTCTGAGCATCAAATTATAGGCTTTCTATGGAGTGAAAAACCTGTTAAGAAACCATGCAAACGCTCAGTGTACCATGCTAATGCCATGGGAAGACAGACAATGCTCTTCCTAGTAGGCCTTTTTTTCTCTCCTATGCTAGACCTCGCTTCTTGCTTGTCCGCTGGGTCCCAAAAGAAGAACGTTACACTCCCGAGCCAGGAAGTAAGAGTGTACAACCTGTTTAGAACCCTTTCTATGCTATTCTTACTTATAGCCCTTGACGCGGAGCATTTATGGTAGTTGATCTAATAGACCGAGGACTCTCTAGAGAGTAGGCATGCGAAAGTAGAAGACATTAGATTCGAGTCGTAGATGACGGGAAAAAGCTACAAATACTAAACATATATTCGAGATCCAGACAAGGCTATGCAGATCACCTACGTGTTCACAACATCATCATATAAGTTGGAGATCCCACCCCCTACAATAGTTTCAGGGTGTTTGTGGTGGCCCGGTAAAGTAGTGGCTCGATAAAGTAGTCTTTATGTACCCTCCAATCTTCAATAGAGTGGTCAGCTACACAAGTCGTACCCAATTCGTAGAACCATCACTTACCTGTAGTGCTGACACAACAGCACGTAGCTTTGCCTGTTGCAGACTGACGCCTAGGCCCACTCCCCACAGACTTGGCTTTGACTCTTCAGGAGTGACGTTTGCATAAGCAGCGTAGCTCGAGACGTCGTTAGCAAGGGTATGTGAAGTAATTGAGGCTGAAAGACTCGACAAACCCACTACTTGGCCGAGAGCAGCCACAAGTGGGCTTTCCGTGCGTAGAACTGCCTGGATCATGTCATCATCTGACTTATCGGCAGCTTTCAGGACCTGATATTCCTCGAGGAATACCATGCAAACTTCGTCGGACGACATCTCGCGGCCAAACTGAATAGAGCGCTCTTTCACTGCTTTTAGAGAAGGTGCGTGCAAGCCCGGGTGGCAGGTCTAGCCCTAGGCCCAAATTAATAACCCAGGCTACGCCACCCTTTCCGCTCTGACTGTTGATACCCACAACATCCTCCAACGATCGCCCAATGTCAGCTGGATCGAGCGGAAGGTAAGGTACACGCCAAGCTGGCCACACAGCGCAGGGCTTACCCTCTTAGGTGGCCGAGGTACGGAGTCGAAGACCCTTGGAGATTGCATCTTGATGGGCTCCGCTAAAGGCTTTCAGATAATACGCGCCGGAATAGGGAGTGCGGGGGTGAACCGGAAGTTCCGTAATATCCTCGTAGACCTTACGGATCTCGTCTAGGCGGGATAAATCGATACCAGGCTCGATACCTTGGTGAGAAGATTCAACGCATACACGACCAAATCCATATTACCAGCACGCTCTCCATTTCCAAACAGACACCCTTCGATCCGGTCGGCTCCAGCGAGGCTGGCGAGTTCGGCCGATGCCACGGCACCACCTCGGTCGTTGTGCGTGTGTACAGTGAGGCGGACAGTGTCCCGGTTGGAGATGTTACTAGACAAGCACTCAATCTGATCAGCGAATACGTTCGGGTCGAGGCCTCTACACTAGACGCCACGCCGATAATCATCTTTTCATTTTGAGATGGGTTCCACTCGGCTCTGACTGCTTCTGTGCAGCGTATGATAGCTCCAATTCGGGCATTGGCAAAGTCTTCAAACCCAAAGTTGAACGTCCATCGGGTACTCCGGATAACTGGGTCTTCGGCGTCCTTGGTGATGGAGCGGGCATAAGCTGCTCCCCAACGAGCACGCTCCACCCAGTCGTCCTCGGATATCTTCAACACCGTGTCGCGGTAGTTGTCGCTGCTTGGTAGGTGGGTGAAAAGAATAGCCTGTTTGGCACCACGGACACTTTCTACTGCCCTCTTGATGGCTTCCTCTTGGCATGGTGTGATGACCTGGATGAGAACATCTTCGGGTATCAAACCAGGCGTCTCGATCAGATGCCGCACAAAGTCAAACTCGGCTTGGTTGGCGCATGGGTAGGCTACTTCAATTTCCTTGAATCCAATTGGAAACGAGCAGCTTGTATGGCGAAAGCTTCTGCTCGAAAGTCTGAACGACGATCAGTACGTAACCTCCCTACATGTCTCTCACACTGACCATAGGGTTCGGAAGAGATTGGTTCCCGTCTCGCAAGTCTGTCGAGAATAGCACCGGTGCTGTCTTGAGGACCTTGTTAGGCCATTGTCGCTCTGGGAAGGGAAAGGGCTGAACTCGATTGCCGTATTTCACGAGCGTGCTTGGTCTGTCAGAACAGATACGAGACATTTTGGGAATACGACGGGGAGTATTGGCAGCTTTCAATAAGAGCGGTGTGGGAAGATATGGCTCGAACATGTGGTGTCCTTCCCCTAGTCTCTTTAAATGCCGACAGAAATCTTCGAGCCATGTACATCCGAGATCTCAACGCTCCTGTTGTTCAGCAATTACACAGTTTCCCGGCGTACAAGCCTAGCCTTTCTCCATAGACCCACCCCGCGCCTTTCCACATACCGGGGTACTTCGAGACCGGAGGGGAGAGGGTCCGTTTCTAGATTATCCTAGTCACCGGTAAGCCTACCAAGCGAGACGGCGCTAGCGCTGACGCCTTCATTCTTTCCCCAGCCTTATCTTTTCCTTGTGCATCCATTGACCAGACACTATTAGCTTGGCTGTGTCACTAGTGTCGCGAAGCCATAGCTGGGGCCGTACAATGGTGGGGAGTAATCGGCCTCTCGAAAGTAGCGTGTTTCAACACACACTCTATATATAGTTGCTCGTGCACGAGTCGCCTTCACACAGATTTTGCATCTTCTCAACAACGGCAAGCTGGTTCTACGCATGGTTCGGAAGTCAAACGTCCCCCACGAGCCATTCTAAACAAAACAAAATGGACGCCTACTTGTTCATATGCTCTATTCTACAAACACTGAGTGAAGCCGGCAAGATTGAAATCGCAGAAGACAAACTTCTGCACTGTCTCGGTAAGCTAAGCAGAGCACACTTCAAGATCCATAGCTGATTCTACTAGAAGAGCTCCCCGGTACGCCTAACGGGCCGGTTCAGTTGCTAGAAAGCATTTGTACCATTCTCGAGGGCCAGGGTAGAGCTACCCATGGAAACGCCATACGCCACGTGCTGAACATTGTGGTTACGGAGCAGGAGCTCGGTGGCCTCGGCATATCCGGCAAGTCCTGGGAGGAGGTGGATGAGCACACGTTGCATGAAATCAAGTTCTTGACGGACGCATGGTTGACTGCCGCAGAATCACGAGCGGCTGCAAGACATCTCCCTCAGCCTCTAAAGCAACAGGATACCCGAAGACTGCCTATGAACCTGGCCGAAAAGATACTGGCTCACCATGCCTTTTCTGTGCCCCGCCGCGAGAGAGTTGTCGCTGGTGATCTACTTCGTGTATCCATCGACTGGGTCATTGCAAGCGAGCTGTCCTGGGTGGGCATGAAACACAGCGTGACCAGCCTAGATATGAAACCCAGCGCCTGGAGGAACGATCGGTTCTGGTTATCAGGTGATCATACGGTTGATCCGCGAACGTACCACGACAAGCGCGTGCAAGCCTTAATCAAAGGCCTTGAGAGTGCGAAGCGAGACCTGAAGATGACCGAGAACCAGGGGATCAAACGTGAGGAAAGCTCGGGCAAAAATCTTTTACTATCTGCTAACGACAGTAAAGTACACAATCATGCATACCGAGTTTGTTAGGGAGAGAGCGGAGCCCGGCATGCTTGTACTCGGCTCTGATTCGCACACATGCTCTGCTGGCGCGGTCAGTGCCTTGGCCATCGGACTTGGGGCAGGCGATGTCATGGCAGGCCTTGCTACCGGCGAGACGTGGTTTAAAGTGCCAGAGTGCATCAGAATCAACTTTACTGGTCAGCCAGCGTGGTACATCGGAGGCAAAGACGTGATCTTGTCGGTTCTGAAACAACTCAAGAGAAACACGTATGCTGCAGAACGCATAGTAGAGTTCGGCGGCGCTGGTGCTAAGCTGCTCTCTTGCGACGCGCGCTTCGCCATCTCGAACATGTGTACGGTGAGAGATCCAAATGATCGACCTGAGTTGAAGTCAACAGCTGACGATCGGTCTACTTCTAGGAACTTGGTGCTATTACAGGCATTTTTGTTCCCGACGGTGTCACTCAATCGTTTGTCGATAGCCGCAGGCGCAAGATGTACAAATCCGAGTCTCTGTACTTCGCACCAGACGAAGGTGCCTCATACGCCAGTACGTTTGAGATTGACCTTGGTGAGGTGGAGCCATTCATCGCTATTTACCCGTCGCCTGATCAGGTCTGCCCTGTGGCAGAGCGCACTGGCATGAGATTTGATGGGTGTTTTATTGGCGCCTGTACCACTACCGAGGAAGACCTGGTCCTTGCAGCTCTCGTTCTCGAAGCTGGATTGAAGAGAGGCTTGACGTTAGAGAAAGGCAAGCGCATCGTTGTGCCAGGAAGCCTTCCTATTGTCAAAAATCTCAGAGCGCTTGGCTTGCTCGACATCTATAAAGCTTGCGGCTACGAGCAGCCCGCACCGGGTTGCAGTCTATGCTTAGGAATTGGTGCAGATGTTGCAGAAGCCGGTTCGCAATGGCTGTCCTCGCAAAACAGGAACTTCCAGAACCGCATGGGCAGAGGTGAGTCTGACGACAGAGGCACACAGAGATACAAACTAACGTAACTGTATAGGGGCTGTGGGCCACATTTGTTCGGCTGCAACCGTAGCTGCTTCTTCTTTCAACATGACTCTGACAGACCCATGTGACTTGCTAAACGATGTCTCTGAGAATACATTCAAAGAGTACCTAGCACGCTGCAAAGTGGCAAGGGGAGGTAGCGAGAGCAAACTGGCGGGAGGAAAGCAGGCCAACAACGTCCAATACATTGAGCCCCTGCCTCTTAGGCGAGAACGCGCGATCGGCCGAAGGCGAAGTGCCTGCATTGGAGGCCGCTGCTGTCTCTCTAGATGATGCCAGACTTGGTAGCATCAACAGTCGCATCTATAAACTCGATGATTACGTAGACACCGACGCGGTAAGTCTATCTCCGTGGAGTTCGGACAATAGGCTCTTGCTAATTCTTGCTCACTACCACAGATTATCCCTGCTCCTGCGTGTGTTGGAAGCCCGACCGACGAGATGCTCGGATCGCACTGTTTTGAACTCACAAACCCCGACTTCCGTGACTACGTACGATCCGGGCATAGAGTCATTGTCGGCGGCAGAGCTTTTGGGTGCGGGTCATCGCGCGAGGAAGCCCCAGAGCGCTCAAGGGTAGGCTCTCTCTCTCTCTCCGTGTCCGTATGCTAATTTGACGTTTTCCTCTGCAAGGTCTCGGCGTACAGTGCGTGATTGCACGATCCTTCGCATTCATCTTTGGACGCAACATGCCAAACATCGGTATGCTAGCCATTGTCCTTACGGACGAAGCATTCTACAAGGCAGCGCAGCAGGGCGAGAACATTGAGGTTGACGTCGAAGGCCGAGTTGTTCACGTTGCCGGGCAGGCATTTCCATTCTCTTTGGACGACATGGAATTGCAGCTGATCCGAAATCGGGGACTGGCGGCGTCGTACCAAAAGCTGGGAAGTAAAGTTTTCGCTGCTTTGTGCCAAAAGCCCGCTCCATTGCCCATTTCAGCTCTAGCAGACGCCACCCTAGCGCAAGGGGGGAGCATAGGACGACAGATGGACTGGTGAAGCAATCTGGGGAGACCCGGGCTTGGTCACCGCCAGTCTTTCAGGCCCTTGATTACACTAGAAGACTAGACCACTCTGTGTATTTCTCCGTTTTACCATAGCATCTTTTTCGGCCCGATAATTGATAATCTGCTTATCCATCTCCCGGAAACAATTGGGTTCGCCATGGTGTCCGTCGGTCAGTGAAGAGGCACAGGTTTGGTTAGATCCGGGATCCTTAGAAGGTGCCTGGGACTGCTATCTCCACGTTTCTCCCTCGCTTAGAGATCCCATAGCCTCATATCCGTGGTTGCGAGGCTTGGTAAGCACTAAGCTCTGGCCAAGACATTGTATATTAGCCCTGCGGACGGATTACGGACTGGGATATCAGTCCTACCGATAATGACAGTTACAGGATAGTAACGACGCGTGGCTATGAATCCAAGACGCCGGAGTACCCCTACGAAGTGCCATGCCACGCTTGTGTTGTTCCCTGCTAAGATACAGAGGCCCTGGCATGGCTAACTAGTCGAATCACTAGTGCTGCCTGTCGGCAATAGTGGCAGGTCCGAGGTTGTTCTAGTCGTGTGTTACCAACTACTTTCGTAGACCTTGTGCAATCTACCTACGATCACTACTTGCAATCATGTCAGGACTCGACGACGGTTTGGAGAATCCTGTGCTCATTCAAGAGTATAGTAGGCAAGGTCGCGCTACTGCAGCTCCAGCACCGCTGGTTCTGTTCCACGATGGTGGTGGCACGTTATTCTCCTACTTCTTTCTTGAGTCCCTGGGCAGGGATGTTTTCGGCTTCGCGGACCCTAGGGCTACATCAGGGCAACAGTGGAAGGATGGCATAACCGAGATGGCCATACACTACTACAGGCGTATGAAGATGGAAATAAGGCCTGGTAGCGTCATCTTGGGTGGTGAGTACGACTTTGTCATGTGAAAGAACCCCCAAGTAGCAGCTCTAATGAAAATCTACTTGTAGGATGGTCATTCGGCGGATTGCTGGCGTTGCAGCTAGCACAGATGATCGCCTCCGACAGCGCTGGAGGGTTCGAGGTTGTCGGCGTCATACTGATTGACACTTCGTGCCCAGAGAAAGCGAGCTACAGTTCAACTGTTACAAACGGACCTATTGTCCCATTTAGAGATGATGTTCCAGACCGTATGCAGGAGGTTGTTCGGGCATCCATGGTCCGCAATACAGAGATGCTCTCGCAGTGGGAGCCACCGACCTGGCCCCAGGGATATAGCAAGCCTCCAGTTCTGCTTCTCCGCGCCGTCGAGGGCATTGATGCGAAGAAAGAGCGCTCCTTGAAGCTGGGCTGGGAACTCTGCCAGCATGATGTTATCGACTCTGTGGAGATGGTCCCTGGCAACCACTACAGCCTCTTCGAAAGTGAGAATGTAAGTTTCCCCCTTCCTCCTGTGGATCTTAGCAAAGTATACTAGCTCACCTTTTTCTGAAGATCGGGACCCTTTCTAGCAGGCTCCGGGAATCATGCAAGCGTATGGAGGCGCCGTACAGGAAGGCAGCCGGCAGTGACTAGAATACTCTCAGTACCATCTGCAATGCTCAGATAAGCGGTCGCTTTAGACTTAGGGCTTAATGCAGGGCTGAGCCAAAGCGTCGCAATTTCTAGCAGAGCTACCAGCCCGCTGCAGGCTGTTATCTAGCTGTTATAAGTACTGTATCGATCCACCGATGGCAAGAATACTCGATGCAGCCTTCTTCGTCCTGAGTGAACCGAGTCTTTTTGTCGAACCACCTCTTGTGCCACAAATGCCCTATGCATAATTCAACCCAATCACATGGCTCTCTTCCCCGTTTGAATACAGTGCAGAGTTGTGTGGTCTGAAGCACTGTTACGCAAACAAGCAGACGGCATGTTAGACAACAGACGATAGCGGGCAGGTCGGACTGACACTACTCCGGAGATAGCTGCCTATGATGTTCATTCTTCGCTTCGCCTCAAGAATAGAATGGCAGGCTGGGCGCTGCAGCAAATACAGTTCAAGTTGCTACAGCAAAGCACTGCTCCGTGTGTGCGATGAGAGAGAAGCGGGTGTGTCACCAAGACAAGTGGCAGCAGACATTGCTTCGTTGATCTTCGGTGCAATGCAGCCCGTCCAGCAACCACTTGGTGGAGTAATTGCCCTTCATTACACGGTTTCTCTCTACCCTTTTAGCCTCCATCTGTCACGGTACTGGTGGACAGAGAGGGTAGGTGCATGCGATCGGTGCATCTGCTGCATATAGGCTGATTGTCCCATGTGATGTATATTCTAATCGCCTGAAAATAGTCGGCTTATACCGTCCTCGCAACATTCTCTAAGCGGTTCGTAAGGAACGGCACTAGCCAGGTCAACCCCATATCCTCTTCATCCAGTTCACGGGTCTGAAGCTAGCAGTGCGTCACAAAGTAAACAGCGCATGCCACGTAACGAGTGCATCGCCCATCTTTGCTCGACACCATAGGGCGGACTTAGCATGATACGTGCTTTGCTTGTTGTTGAAGTGATAGTTATTGTGTCCGTTTTTTCCTTCTTTGTGTTGTAAGTAGTGGGTACTCATCTCGCATCCAACCATCTACGTCGCGTAGTATAGCACGCCTCTCGTCGTCAATGACACTTGTGCCCGCCCTAGATGATGTTTCAAATGTAGCAGCTTGTAAGCTTTCAAAGTCTTGTACCACTGTTCGCAAATTAGAGTCGATGATGCGCTTCTGTAGCTCTGATAGCCCACTGGACAGTCACTCACGATTGCAGCTGCTAGCTGGTATTGCCGTGCACTTGATTGCCAAACCCGATAGCTGTAAATGTATTCAGCGTATGTTGGTCCAGTATCGGGGTGTAGATGAGCGCTACTTACGTACTAGTGGGTTGTTCAGGCTAGCCCGAAGTGACACCAGCGTTCGGTGGCGTCTTGTAGCTCAGCATCTTATCCACTTCAGGCTCTTACTCTACGCTACTATTCTTATGTAGGCCATTTATACAATCGATATCCTGCTAAAGAAGCTGTACGGTAAGTGCTGCAGTGTTACATGAAGGAGCAAAGCAGTCGCTAGCACTGCTATTGTACTGCCCCCAGCCCAACAGCCCTAGCAATACAGCTCTCTTTTTTTTTTCCAAACACTCGAAACACCAAAAGATCCCCGATACGTACAAATACAATCACTGCTTTTTATCTGCTGTGTTAGAGGTGGTTGATGACTATACTCAAACTCAAGACTCGATATTAGAAAAGTGTAGTAAGACGGTTATCGCAAGCTTCAGTTACCCAATCACCTTGGCTACAACAATACCCAAGACTATGCTCAACTGAGTAACCTACAACATCAAGTTGCAATCATACTGATTGCTTTAAAAACATACAAGTCAATAGATCTTTCGGAATACTTAGTGATTCCCAAGTCTGGAGTGCGGATCGCCCTTGATTGGATAACAATCCCGTCAAGCTTTTCCACGGCATACGCAATCTAGACAAGTCTGCACTTGCCATCAAAAGATCTTTGGCAAGGTGTAAGCATGACAGAACAGGAACTGGCAGTGTCAAGGTATGGATAAAACGGACTAAGTTATTGACGAGCGACTCCTTGCTGACTATGATCTTAACAGCTTGCTCCCCTCTATATATGGGCCGTGTCGAAAGCATGCATAGAGCCTCAACGAACATACGAACTAAAGTATCATGTGCTCATGGCTCCCATATAAACTCGATCACAGCCATTAGTCCTGGTGGAGTGATTTTGCAGAAACCAAACCGGAACTTGTCGCTAGCGGCGCGGAAAAGAGCTTGCCATTCTTCGTTGTTTCTTTCTTTTCCATTGAGAAGAGCTAACATGGCGAAGTCGGAGTTTCTAAATGGGTTGAAACAAAGAACGACATCAGTTTGAAGATTCCTGTTGGAGATGCGACTGCGGCGTAGCTTACCTAGCCATCTTTTCTATCTCTCGAGGAAGCTCGCCTGGCTTTGGTACCAGCAGCTCATTTACTCTGACACGTGCTCCGGGCTTCAGTGCTGGGATAAGGCTTCGGATTATTTCAACTGCATGTTTGTCACTCCAATCGTGGAAGATTCGACGAAAGAAGTAGATGTCTGCGTCTTTGACTGGCTGCGGAGAGAAGAAGTCGCTGGTGATAGCTTCGACATCAGTAGTTGCAAGCCGATAGGAAAGATGTGTTTGGACTTACTGTTCCATAAAATCTACCCGGTCTTTAAGTTGCTTGGGCAGCAACAGTCTTCCTTGCTGCACCGTCTTTGACAAATCCTCGACTATAAACCTGGCATTTTGATGTTTCTCCGCTAGGTTGAAGGCGTTGAAACCAACGCCACCGCCAATGTCCACCACGAGCCCTTGCCACTCGAGCTCCTCCAACGGAAACGGCATCGCACTATTCTCCACGCTCATACACACACCAAACCGTCGAGCCCTTTCTGCATCCTCTTCAAACACACTCCACATACTCTTCTTCTGCTCTTCTGGCCCTTGTGCATTCGCCATTGAGAATCCCGTCTCTTCAGGCTCCTGCGAGTTCGGCCACCTCGCGAGAGCCTCTGGTACCTTCAATCCTGCCGGCCACATCTCATCGGTGATAAGACCCACTACGTCCCGCGTGACCGAGTCTCGTGATAGTAGGGCCGAGGCAGCCGTGTGCGCAACAAAGCCAGGTGCGGGCTCACGAAAGATGTGGCGTGTCATTGCATGTCGCAAGATGCGGGTGACATGGTTTTCAGACAGAGACGTCTGCGCAGCGATGCTGGCAAACGATGTTCCCATACTATTAGCAGGGACGAGAGAGACAGCCTCAGCAAGTCTGAAGTGTACAATTGTGCGCAAGCAGCTGTGAGCTGTCCAATCGACCATCAAAGGTGCAGACGGGCCGGAGAGAAGATCACGGAGTTCCTGCGATGCCGTAACAACAGCTCGACGAGCAGACTCTTGTTACACGGGGTTAGGCTATACTTCTCTAAGCTCGGTCCGTACTAAGGCGAGATAGACTAAAGCGGTAGTCCGTGAGGAATCGTATGGAATGATCAGGTGGAAAAGAGTTATCGTTGTAACCAAAGGATAAACAATACCAATTCTATAAACGATAGAATCACTAGTTGACAATCTGTGTGAGAGATGAACTATTTGAGTTGACCACAACGAATGTAATAATGAAATCCGTCCATCCTTTATACCCATTGCAATCTGTACCTGGCATCTGCCTCCTCTCCCTTTACCTTGACATCTCCAGATTTCTTAGATGTCGTGGCATCTCCAGATGTCCTGACATCTGGATTCTTGGCGAGATGTCCTGTCTTGGCGAGATGCCAAATCACGTGACCAGCGCCCCGCGTTGATCATTTCCTTCTGACGTGGTCGTCGGTTGGCGCTCCTTCCCGACTCCCTTCATCAAGGGTGGAGTTCCTTTTGTTGCTTGTAACAACTCTGCGCTTGCATCATCTGCGGTGTAAGGTCGGACGGCGGCGTTGATGTCATCGAAACGAGGTAGCGGGAGATTTTGCTCGCAGAGATACGCGTCCACGATAGCAGTATTCGCAACAACCGATTCGGCGAGTCGAGTGATGTGAGAACTTTCGCTGGCAGGGTGCATGATGATGATGATGATGATGATGATGATGAAGACTATATCAGTTGTTCTCAGGGGAGCGATGCGGAGGGTGCAAAGGGCAAAACAAGATCCAGAGCGACTATGTTACACCTGCTGAAAGATTGTAGCTCTTGTATTTTCTACATGACAGACACTGACGTGGTAGACTTGCCATGTAATTGCGATGGTAGCTAGGAACACTGCTTCTCCAGAACGTTCCAAAGTTCTCAAGTCTCTACCCTGAATCTCGAGCCCTTTGCGGGTAGAGGGAACGAAAAAAGAAAGATCTAGGTAGAAACGCTCCTTTCCCGGCAAAGAAATCGTGTCGGTTACAAAAGACTCACGGTGCGTGAGCTTCGAAAACTCCTGGGCTCGCCGCTGTTCTGGTAAAATCTGTGTTACAACGCTTGCTCTTCGCAACCCTTGTCCCTCACAACCTCTGTTTTACCGCAGCCGGGGCGAGCCTTGAGACTACAGGCCCGGATCGAAAGAGCGTGACTTGCCGAACCCCAGACAACAGACCCCTATGCCAAGACCTTGACGGTTTGAACCTATTTCCCGCTCCGCAGCTTCCGGTGGTACGTCAGCAGCGTCCTTGTGATGCTCGGCTCTGACAACTCGGCCCTACTCGGAGCTCCTTAATCATCGGATGATGCTCTGAAAGATACGGGACCATGCCGTCGAACATAGCCTGGCGAGGGTGGTTTTCGAGCCAAGGCTTCGGATGCCGGCGGAGAGCAACAAGAGCGGGTTAGGATAGAGAACGAGCGACCGACTGCCGCAGTGCGGCCGAACAAAGTAACCAACCTAACTTAGACAATAATAGATCATCTATCTATAGGACTATACGTTATTGTTTTATGTTGTCGTGGAGTTATCGTGCAAAGAGTCGCGTTGACTCTGGTGGAGTTGGACGAGGACTGGTGGAACATGTTTATTAGTTAGTTTTGTCGATTACCTACGCCTATACTGTCTGCTATACGTAGTGAATTATGTTCTAAAGCAAGTGCCTATCTTCTCTGTAAGCCAACCCTATAATACTACCCAAAAGGGTTCTCGGTAGAAGATAAGAGATGATAAGGAGCCAGTATGAAAGAAGTGCAGTTCTCCCGAATACATCCAAAGATAACGGGTGCATAACCGATAAGCTATACAGTTCGGGCATACAAAGATTGATAAGTTACACTTGCCATACCGGCTAATCTCACCAGATGGAAGGCAACTAGTTCCGAGATATAATGTCCGTCCCTCCGGAACGAAAGCCCAGTGTACGGAAACCAACTAACGTTAATCGGATTGCGAAGATTACGGACTTCTCAACAATCCCTGCGATCCGGTTGGATGGTGTCGGTGCACGAGACAACGTTAATTAATATGTAAATGTCTTAGGTGCTCCGGTCTGTATACAAAGGGATAACCTGAGAAGTGTCCTATCTGACAGAGACATAAAGTGTGAGAGTATCTCAATCTGTCAATATATTGCCTAACTCTTCTATAGGCTACTTATTCTTCCTGCTTTTACAAATCCTCCATGGATGATCAAAAAATTCGTCACAGTGTGCGCATGGCGCTCGCTGCGGGAGATCTGCCTCACGTTCTGAAGACATCATGGCCACTGGTTCTCGTCATAACGGTCTTTTTGGTTTCTGTATATCGGATGTCGAAGACTAGATCGATTCCTGCTTCGATTCCCTATATCAGGGCGGGTGAGAAAGGATCATTTTCGATTATTCCAGCGAGATTTCGCGATGCCAAGAATGGCACTGCACTGACAGAGGAAGGGTACAAGAAGGTGAATACTGTTCTCATTGTACTACTAGACATGGTACGCTAACAGTCGAAAAGTACAGCAAGAATGGCTTAGCGTTCGCTAGCATGGGCATGTACCTGCGGCCTGAAATTACTCTACCCCCGTCAGACATGCGGTGGCTCATTGATCAGCCGGATGATCACGTGGCCCAGTCACTGGATTTCACCAATACGCTCTTGAACAAATATTATGTTTCAGGATTGCCAGACAAGGAACTTTTCTACCCACCCTTTGTCGGCATTGACCTTAAGAAAATCGGCAATGTTCAGGTAGCATCGATATGGCAGCAAGTTGCCACGTTTGTCGATGAGATATGTTCGTCTGGCACATGGGAAACGGTCGATGTAGGCGAGCTCTCGAAAGCAGTTGTGATGAGAGTACTTGTCCGCGCATTCCTTGGAGAGAAGCTTGCCAATGACTCGGCTTTTGTAGCGGATGTACGCTCCTTCTCTACCTGGTTTAACGGAACCATCTTTCCTCTCTTTGCCCTGGTCCCAGACTTTTTGAAGCCCATCGCTGGACCTCTGTTCGCCTATCCGGCACGTCACTACTTAGCAAGGATAGACAAAAAGCTCATGCCTATCATACACGAGCTTTTGGAGGCTAAAGAACAGGGCGAGCTTAACGAGGGTGATACTGACAATCTCCTTCGGTGCTATGTTTCTACGCGCCACAACTCAGTAGACCTGGATCCACGCCGCATCGCATCACGCCTTCTGATATTGCTAGCAACTGGAGCCTTTGATACCATATCCAGGGCGTTCCATAGTGCTCTTACGGATCTAGCGTCAGGCCCAGTGGAAGGAAACGTCGGGAAAGATCAGACCCATCGTATCACAGAGCATCAGAATGTCATTCGTGCCGAGGTTCAAAATGTATTGCAGGAAAACAGCGGATCGTGGACACGTCAAAGCATGCATACATTGGTTCATACAGAGTCCTTCTTACGGGAAGTGATGCGTCGGCGCACATTCCTCGCTCGTCAGCTACACCGTGTTGTGGTTAAAGACTGCGGTCTGCACCTACCAAAGGACAGCTGTGGTGGTGCGATAGCTCCCAAAGGGACCTGGCTGGCTGTTCCAGGGTCCCCAGTGCATCTCGACGACGATGTATGGGAAGACGCAAGGGAATTCAAGGCATGGCGTTTTCTAGACAATTCGCTAACGCCACCGGCCATCAAACCACAAGGCACTGTAGCCGCAATCACAGATTCTTTCCTATCTTTTGGCAAGGGTAGACACGCATGCCCTGGCAGGTTCTTTGCTGGAGATGTAATGAAGCTTGCTGTTGCATGCATCGCTTCTGAGTACGACATCAAACCCTTAGCAAGTCGACCGCAAGACGGAAAAATAATGGACCTGTCGTTACCCGCACAGGTAAATATCGAGATCAGAAGACGGAACAGATAATGTCTCTCTCTGCCAGCCGAGACATCCTCCTTGTCGAGACAGATGTAACATACTTCAACTTTGAGCAACCCAGCATTCTTGTAACGGGCTGAACGCCCTTTGGACAGCTCCTCGATGGAATCTCGGTCTACTCGCAAAATCCGGGTGCTACCTCGAGCACCCGGATTCTCTGCGCATCGTCCGAACGTCGCTCAGACGATGGCCGCAGGACCCAGAAGCTGCCTCGTGCACCTAGACCATACCGGCCCGATTGTTACTCAGGCAACTAGCTTGTATATAGATAACCACGTAGCTAGGAGCTTAGCTCCCTATCGAATACAACCTCTTGTATACCTCGCGATTGCTCCACGGAGCGCAGCCCCTATCCTATATGAGGCGGCGAGAGAGGCCCTATCCCAGGGCGTTAACGAAACTCAGCCCTAACCAATATGAGGCGCGATTCGGCCCCCGAATCGCGCCGAAACAGGCTTAGCGTTAGGGTTTCTGCCCGCATCCGGCTGACCCGTACCCCCCGAATCGCGGATTTCGACCCCCCCAATGCATTTTTCTACAGCACTCTACAGCACTTAACTCCCATACAAAACTTTCTCGCGCATACTTAATTAGTTAATTCGCAGTGTTTTAGCTTGTTGCAGGCACATTTAGGGTTGTGTTTAGGGTTAGGGTTAGGGTAGGGTTAGGGCTAACAATGGAGCTACCAATCTGGAACAGCCGTGCGCCCGCATCGCAGAACGCAGAGAGCAGCAACAGCAGCCCGCCCGTACGCAGCACAGAACGGAGACTCTCGCTAGAGAACTATAACGACACTCTCTGCTTTCTAGCTGATTTTGGTGTCTTAGTTTGCAAGTATTACTGTAGTGGGGTTGTTAATCTTAACAAGCATCTGTTAAAACAGCACGCAACGCCCACTAACGTGCGAAAAGAGATTGTTCAATGCTTTGCGCATTGCGAGAGGACAGACCCGAAGGATGTCGAGCTTCCCGAGCAACCCGCTGAGCCGATTAAAGAGTTAGGGACGCCGCTAGATGGATTCTGCTGCAAGACATGCCCGTTTCTCACTGTTAACATTAATATCATGCGCATACATCTAAAAAAAACCACTAGCAAGCGTAGAAGGGGGAGAAAAGCAACTTGTTTACTTCTGTTAACGTTCAGACGTTCTTCCGTAACGGGGGGTTGCAGAGATATTTTATCGTTGATTTAGGTGAAGGAGAAAACGGTAAAAAAGTAGATCAAAATCAGGTCGTTCAAGAGCAGCTAAGCGGATGGCAGAACGTGCGACAACAGCTTGAGGAGGATATGCAAGTAATAGCTGAGGCTGCAAAGACTGACAAAACTGGCTGGTTTAAGAGAACGGGGTGGTTGTCGTTTCTGCAGGGCCGAAATCTGGCTCATCTGGGCTATCAAGCCCGCTTGCCCGACCGAAACGAAGCAAAGCTGCTGCTGGCCGCTACGCTGACAGAAGAATTAATCGAAAAATCCGTTCGTGGCTTAGCAACGCTTCCGCAGGAAACACGACGCTGGCTTCGTAGTGCGCAGCAGACGGAAATTGATCAACGGCCGCTGGCGCGACTGCAGAACCCCGAGAGTCAGGCAACGTACACTAGCTACATGGTCCGATTTGTCTGCTTCTATCTCCGCATCGTTGCAGACGAAGAGCGTCGAGTAGATGAGTATATAGCACAGAAGGATCAAGCTGTTGGTGTTGACCAGTGTGTCCATCAACCAAGTAAACCAAAAATCGACCCTCTTACTTGACTTGGCTGACGAGAATCCTTTACCTTGCTTGGTTGGTTGACGAGAAGCCCTTGCTTTGCTTGGTTGGTTGACATTACTCGATAGAATTTCCCGATTTGATATCTATACCAACCTACAGGAGCATACCAGTTCGAAGGAGGTGCTTTTGACACTCAATTGCCGCCACAGTCCCTGAATCGAGCCGATTCCGTTCATCCGTGATGACCTTCTTCGTCTGTGAGAATACCCGCTCACACTCAGCACTCATTGCAGGACAACTAAACAGATCAAACGCCATCTTAGAGAGCACAGGATAGTCAGGTGCATGGCGAATCCACCACTCTAGAGGGTCATCAACATCTCCATCAGCCTTATTAGTCCTAGCTATAAACTGATCGAGGTCAGAGGTGACTCTTGCGCGCTTCTTTCCTCGCGTAGACGCCGTACTAGCGGCGACCCGCTGCCGACGCTTACGAGCTTGCTGGAGAAGATCGAGCGTTGTATCGCTATCCGTACCAACCTCATTATCCTCCTCTTGTGTTGCTTCTGCTATCTCTGCTTCCGCAGCTGCTTCCTCGTATTGTACATACTCATCATGCACCACCCGCTTCGCCTCAGTAATCCATTTCTTCTCATGCTGCCATTCGATATCGAAATAGCTAAATTTGTTCGCAGGATGGAGGGCGACAGCGCATCGGTAGGCTGGCGTAGCGTCCGTAAGGCCGTAGTATTCTTCAAGCTTGAGGCGGGCAGTATCAATGGCACAGGAATAGTATTCCGAAACCTCCTCGGGGTGATTGTCTGCGAACTTTCCGGCTTCCTGAAGCTTCTTAAAGAGGACGTCAAGCGACTCGAGTGTCTCATAGAGTGAGCCATGTGATCCTTCAAGGCCAGCTTTATTGGCTCGGCCTTCCATGCGTTTGGTCAGATCTTTAAACGGCTTCAAGATATTGAAGAAGTGCTCCAGATTAGTCCAATCGCGCTGAGTAATGGCGTCCTGTGAGATATCGTATCCTTCACCACTATGATTATAGTGGAGAAAGAACAAATCAATTGCGTTACGGAGCTTGAGAGCTCTCTCAATCATGGCATACACAGAGTTCCAGCGGACGCCACCGTCAGCCAGTACCCTAGTGTAAAGGTTCTCGATGCTGCCTCTATCGTACGCCTGCAAAATATACTCTCTCAGAAACTCCCGCCGCTGATCACTCCGGTTGATCCACACACAGAAATTATGGAGCTTACCAATAAAACTCTGCTTCCTCCATATCTCAAACCGCTCATCATCAGATGCACCACAGAGCTCTTTCTCCAACCTGCTAACCCCCGTCCCAAACAGAAGAGCTTTGACGATGAGGTTTAGAATATGGCCAACGCACCGAAGGCGACTCTGCTGTGTGATTGTGGGGTACTGCTTTGCTAGTTCTCCAATACACGTGTCGTTATTGCCAGCGTTGTCCATCATAAAGAAGCCAATGACAGCGGATATATCGTACAAGTCGATAACCGTTGACAGCAATTTCGCAATGTTCTCTCCAGAATGTGGGCCTTTTAGAGGCGGGAGGTCAAGAAGGGCTGTTTGCAACTTATGCTTCTCGTCTAGGAAGTGAGCAACAACTGCCACATAGTTCGTTCCTTCCTCAGAAGTCCAGGCGTCAGTTGAGATATGGATCTTGCTTTTCGCAAGATGAAGCCTTTCCTTTAGCCAAGCACGTCTCCCAGTATCACCGTCCCACATGTCTTTAACCCAGGTGCTAAGAGTTGATGGGCTCTTAGGTAGAATTTTATCGATATCCTCTAAGCAGCCAGTAAACATGTTACGAGTGCGTTGATGTGTCGCTTGCCGAAAGGTGAAGTCAAGATCAATAACCCAGTCAATAAACTCTTTCTTGAACTGAGAGTCGTTGAACATCAAGCGCCGGCCTCCAAGGTATGGTATGGAGCTCGTTGCTCCCTTGGCCATGTCGAACGGGTTTAATGCCATTATTTTGTAACCGAATTCTTCAAGTTTGTGTTGATTCTTTAGGTGATACATGATCCTAGTAGTACTCTCACTACTGTACAGAGCAGAATCATGCTGGCCACTAAGATGGCAGTATTTGCAGAGCCAAAACTTGTTCTCTCCATTGGTTGTGAGCTGCGCACCGTGTTTGTAGATTGGCGAGGGCTGGGTTTTAGAGTTGAGGGCCCGCTTGTGAGGCTGACGATACCGAATCGATGGCAACACCTTCCTTTCATAGCGAATTTTGTCCCAGTCAATAGGAAATGGGCATTGAGTAGATGTCGGCAGCTCTCTTTCGAAGGTGGCAGCAGTATTGGTGGAAACAGAACTTGGGGTCTCTATGATTTCTAGGTTATAGCTAAGGGATTCAGAGGGAGTCCTAGGTAGAGGGGAACATGTGGATCCTCTACGAGTCAGAAAAAAATGGATGGGTAGGCATGTTTAACCTGGAATCTGGCGGTTTCGTACATAGAGGCTGCAGGCGTGAGAGTTTTCGACAGCAAATCTCAAGAGCGGCAATTTCCAACCAATCAGAACATCCGGGCTAATAGTTCTTCCTATCCCGATGCCCCAAAAAACTCCTGTCGCCCACCTCCTCTACAAAAATGCCTAATGCGGTAAGGTCGTCAACCAACTCCGAGTTGACTCGAGTAATGCGAAAACCCTTACTTGTGGTTGCTCGGATAGACGTTTACTCGTGGTTGCTTGTTATGTAATCAACCAAAGTCAACCAACCAAGCCAAGTTACTTGGTTATTGGACACACTGCTTATGACCGCCCTGAGAAACGGGGAGACTGATCCCACATACCCTAGCATCGCAGTTTCTCTTGAGGATAGAGGCTGTGAAGCCACCGGGTGCCATGCAGAGATCGAGAATGGCAGGATTTCTGCTAAATGATGAAGTTGATGGCAGGACTGAAGTCATCTCGTCGAGTTCGTCACCAATCTGGCACATCATTTTGTAGAATATGCGTTTGCCGGACTCATCCGCGTTATCTGCTCGGTGGCGCTGTACTCTAAAGTGGTCGTCTCCTTGAGGATTCTCCCATCCCTGCTCGTGTAATCAGCACTGAATAGTTTGGGTTTATAGAGAAGGCCTACTCTGCGCCGAAGATCTGTGAGTTCCTTGAATACAGCTGCATGCTTGAGGCAGTACTCCTTGATGATCAGGTTCGGGCATGGGGTCAATGAACTGTCCGACGAGGTTTTGGGACGCCCGTCGTTTGAAGTTGCATTTTCCGGCTCGTTATCAAGCATTGTGTCTCTGATGGTTGTCAGTAATTTTCAGCTTGACGGTGCGGAAACCAAGAATATTCCAGGGTCGAAACCGCGAACGGGTCACATTGTCGATCGCCACTTTTTCTGATTGTTCTTACTCACGGCTCAACAACGGTCGTCGGAAGCACTATCGCAGTTCCGACCGCAAACGTGTCACCGCATCACTCGAGCATCGCCGCAAGCCACAGTTACACAACAGCGTCCCAAATGCATGCAACGCATAGCCTGAAGATTGCCGATGCAACACCTATTTGGCGATCTCTGAGCATCACTCGAGCGTTCTCTGAGCGTCCGTGAGCTAGACTTGCAGTGTAAAGTCCAGCTTGTGGTCAGCCATCGGATCATGTGATCGTGTAGATCTTACGGGACCGACAAAGGTATGGAGCATAGATGGATGATGATAAGAAGGTCGACGTATCGGGCACGATAGGTCCAAGGAGTACGTCAATTGCTGTCGGTACGCAATCGAAATCAACTCCACGACATGAACCATTATTCAACTTAGGTCCCGCTGTGATATGATCAGAGGAGCTGTCTTCCGCAGAAAGGGCGATTTCATCGTTTCTCGTGCGACAGCTAGATGCCCATAGAGGCAAGTTTAGTTTATTTGCTGGCCCTCTTTCTCTGATAGTGACGGTGACAGGCACGGTTGGTTCCTGGTTCTGCGGTCTGCTTCAATCTCACCACACCGTCCACATGGCAAAGATCCTTCTCTACCAATACGGGCGTTTCGTAGGGTATCCAGATAAGGTCTAGGAAGGTTACTTGTATAGATCGAGTGCTGGCGAGCGCCTGGAGACTGTTGAGCAAGTCGAAGCGCTGACTGGATTTTCTTACAAGGCTCATGGCCTCGAGCCAATGAAGAGAGTGCTACTACAGAAAGACGTGCGTCGCGTTTCCGTCGGCGTTACCTCACCCGCCCTGTTTGAGATGATCGAACCAGTAACAGCACGCACAGTGTATACCCAGTGACAGGCTGCTAGCAGCTGTCTGCTCATCGATCTCGCTCCTCAACGTGTCAGGTCCAGACAAGCTGCCTATTTCTTGCCATCCTTGTTGTGTGCCCATGGTGTAATCATGTCTAGCAGCTCGGTGCGAGTATTCGGTAGACATCGTGAGTGGTGCTTCTCATTGTGATACCCAAGTGGGCGCCTGTTGCAATAGGCAAGTCAACCGAGTGGTGTTCTCGATTCTCTCGCCACAACCGATGCCAGACCTTGACTCGTCTCTCTCCGTACAGAAGCAACATCTGGACATTGAAGACGCTCAGAAGAGAGTATGACGCGTCCTCCCCGGGCTTCATGTTGTGTCCTTGGGCCCGTCGCATACGTCCGTCCACCGTAAAGCATATCACCGAACTGCCTCCAAGCACCTGTACGGCAGTTCCAATGTCGTCGTGAAGAGTCTGCATTGCGGCCCCCTTGTCGCCAAGCTGCTCTCCTTGCTTAGAATGAATTTCAGTAGTTGCTGGAGCGACAAGCTCTTGAAGTGTCCAGCTTCACTCAGACTATCTGCTTTTCTTGATTGCAGGCTTTCGCTTTCTATGCGTATCGCTGTCTTCTGGAAAGAGGCCACTGTAAACACCGGAGAACACAAGTACCTCCTTGTCGTATCTCATCTTGCTCTTTCCGCTGCTCGTTGACAGATTATCGAGGGCTGTTTCTTATTCCTTCGTCTCAGGTAGTGAAAAGTGTCCCATAGGAGGGGATCTCATCGTCACTGACCATGTCCTTTGTACAAGCAAGTCCGCCACCACCTGAGTAGTACAAGAGTCGCATCGTATCGTGAGCGGAGACTGTAGGGCGGGCTAGCGACAGCGGCACGAGGATCGATGGGTATGACAGCCCGTCCGCTCGTTAGGGACAACGGACGTCGCTGGTAGGGGCGATGAACACAACTCAGCAGAAGGTTCGTGACGGGAAGCATAGAAACGTCGCAGCATGATCGCTCGTTGGAGCCTGCGGGTCTATTTAACGAGTGATCTTCAGCCTTTGGTCTGTGGATAGGGACGATTCGTGCAATGTCGCCGCGCTCATCGGTATTTTGAGTGTGAGTGAGAATGGTCTACTTCGCTCACTCAATCGCGCACCAGTACCCGGCGACTTAGGCGCTCAATGCATGTTGTCGTACAGGCAACATGGCAGCCCCAGCAGCCTCAGAGTCGCTGTGACAGCAATCGAAGTCAGCGGACTACTGGCTATATGGGTAAACGCCGTCAAGCGCCCGTTATATTACGCCGAGTCCATATAGCCGTGTCGGGGAGATTAATGGATGAGGAGACTGAAAGTGTTGATGTTTTGGCCGCCTTGTTGCGAAGCGACGGCGTGCACGGCCTTCTGAGGCCTGCCGGCACGCGTCAGGGCACGAACGACTATGTGTCAGTTTTTGGCGTACAATATAAGCAACGACGAATGGCTTGCAGCTCTCTACCACGTGGCATTTGCGCGAGCACCAACAAGAGTTCTTGCTTGGAATCAGCCTTGCGTTCGAGCCTACTACAATGCGATGTCCGGATGCGGAGTCGTGACACTGGGTCTTGTGGCAGGTTATTATCGAGCGAACTTGCAGCTGCGGCTGGGTGATCCGGCCCCACAATTTTCTGGTCCAAGTTTTAAAGAGTGATGTCTTCAGCCCCATGGTCACCAGGCCACATTGATGACTTTCTCTTTACACCGTGACTCTTCGACAGATGGCGGGCTAGCAGTTCGTCGAAAGCACTTCTGGATCGGTATTGCTTGCATGCGAGGTGTATGTGCAAAGGCGATTCCGCTGGTCGAAGGCGCAGCTGTCTCGGTCAGAGCTTAGGAGCAGAGTCAATAGCATACGCGTTAAGCGGCGAGAGGACGATGTCTCGCCTTGCGCGCTGGAAGACCCAACGTGCAGAGAACAGAAGACGCTACCCGCACACGGAGCTTTGCTATGTGTGTCCGTGGGTCGTGTATTATAGCTAATCTTGAACGTCTTACATACCCCCCTCTTTCTAAGTGACGTTCGCATGATCGCTTCCATACTTGATTTGCACAGTCTTCTTCTCAGACTTCTAAGGATAGACCAGATCAGCGCGCATCATCTCGTCTTTTCTCTCTGATCAGATCCTAGCGGTCAGACTGATCACGTTGTTTGGTCTAGGCTGTTGTAGGGCCGTTTCGAGGCCATATCTAGTAGTCGTGATCGCGATTCTTGGAGCTGAGTTTCGTGCGGCTTAACATCTAGGGCTCACATGTTTCTTGCCGGATGCAGGCCAGCTGGTGTTCAAACCAACGCTTCTTCGGCTATATCTAAAGTCATCGTATCATCAGCAAAGCTTCTAACGACCTTACATCCTGCTGTACTTCATCTCTACCGAGCCGAGTTCAGCTTGACGACGTCTCTTCGAGCGCGGTGAAGCCATACCTCCACTGCTACCAACCTCTAGCGCGCACACTGGTGGCGATTCTAACGGCGTTGTTCGGAGTGTAGGGTCTACAGCTGCTATTGTGGTGACATCCGCAGAGAAACCTCGATCATATACCAAAGATAACCTTACTCCCCAACAGGTTCGCATCTGTCGCTCCGCCAGCTAATCATCTCTCGGTAGGCTAGCATTAGGTATGCTCAGGAGGTTAGCGTTGAACGGGATTATGGGCAAGAACCTAGGCCCAGTCTAGTAGTACTGCGTGATCGTGGCAGCGGGACACTTGGCCACAGCCGGCGTGAGGACTTCTAGGGTGGGTACAAACTATAACTGATGAGTCCACTAAACATAGAACTGCCCCGCACAGGGCATTCGGGAAATGTGCTATGTGATTGAGATACTGCTTTCGATCTGGACTATAGAGACTATGACTACATACTCGCATAGTTGCTCTCTCAATCATAGTATCAGCTACGGTTGACACCAATGGCAAGTTTAACACGTACAATGCAGTGGCTTTTGTGTAAGTCCTCGATTGGGCATATTAAAAGTCCACGATGAATTGGTGTCTGATATTTATGCATGGATCCTCTTTATGCATGCAAGCGTCACACCAACAAGACGAAGAATTGGCTGGGATACAGGCTGTCACGAGATGCTACGAGTACGTGTTTACGAGCTTGCTAGAAGCGTTAATTGTAGCTACGTACGATATCTGGTGTAATACAAGACGTTGCGTAAGGAAACAATAGCAGAATGTGAGGGCGGTAAGGAAATATAGGTAGGGCCCGTGCGTGCGGCGCTCGGGCTGTAACTGTCCAATTAACAGAATCCGGGTGCTTGATAAGCACCCGGCGTTTGTGCGCGCTTAGGTGTCAGGGAATCACAGTGGTTACCGTGACACAGGCTGCGTATGACCAGAACAAAGTATGTACGAGGCTATGAAATAAAGATAACCAAAACAAGCGAGCATTATTTGCTCTTGCACTACCTTGGATTCAACGATATGTGAGGATCTCAATCAAGTTTGAAACCTCCTCGAAGATAGAACTTTGCGGCAATATGATATCTACCCTAGCAAAGAAACCAGCCACGATGCTGAGTAACGCCCGGTTTTCCTTCCCGCAGCCCTGGTCCGACTCCAGGAGAATATCCAGCGCAAGCATAGACAAAGCAAGTGTCTGAATAAATAGATGGTTGCTATTGTACCACTGATTAGTACAGGCGTAATGTGAGAAATACTACTTCATGCGATACATACCAGTCTTGAAGTAGGTACTCCGATGCTATCGTGTTAGAGCCTGTAATGACTTCTCGTATCGATCGCCTGAGTACTTCTTTACATTCTTGAGACCCTGTGGGAGAAGAAGATCGCGGATCCGGTAGGCTTATAGTTAGTAATTGGAATCGAGCCTCGTAGTAATGGTATGACGTCTGGAGCTTCATGTGTACAGCATCGCTGTGTTCCAGGGATAGCATCATCTGGCTGATCTCAACTGACCCATACCATTCTTCTAGCGCCGTTGACAGCGCCACAGCCCTGTTAGAACGATTTTCGGATAGCTCACCCTCTGCGCCCACTCCGAGCTGCAGGATGTTTGAGCATATCTTCGAGTACTGAGACCGAATCCGCAACCATTCTAAGGAGAGTGTAGTTGCAACGTCACTCGGAAGTGCGGTGTCGGGTGGATTCGTAGTCGGAAGGGGAACCGTCGCCAACCAGCTGTTTTCCGTATATTAGCCTTGACGCGATTGGCCCAAGAAAAGCATGTAGAGCGTACAGAGAAGGTTTGCCATCTCAGTGCATAAGACTTATCAATGCAGTAGAGTATCCGCATGGCTCGTTTAGTCTGAACGGCCTGCTCGTTGCTAACACAGAACTTGCGTAGGGCAGTCTCCAAATGCAGACTCAAGGAGGCCGCAGTTGAAATGCTACCAAGTATAAGCGCAGGTAGGTTATCTGATCCCGTTTTTTTCGGCAAGGCAGAGCTGGATAGGTTAGCTGACTGCTCCGCTATAGATGATCGGTTTTTACGAACTACGGCAACAAGCGCCTGGCTTTGGTTAGCAAAGCCTCTGTTGTCATCGAGCTGACAGGCCTACCAAGAACTTACGAACGCTACCATTCTGGCGAAGTAGCAACGTTGAAGCTTCTAGCACAGCATCTAGTAGCGCTACTTTAGATGCCGAGCTTACTTCTGGATCCAACGAAGCTCCCCAAGCCAGCGAAGTGATTAGCAAAGACATGTCGCTAACATCTACAGGTAGCTTTTCTGGGTCCAAAAACCGCTCTTGTATGCACGTGACGTCTTTTTCTTTGATGAACAGATTCAAGCTATCCCATACATGAGCTTATGTCGTTCATCTGCCGTTCGATCGACTTACCCTCCTAGCTCTCTGAATGCCCCTTATGAATCATTAATAAGCTATTTGTAGACGACAGTGGCAACGTACTCTGAACAAGCTTCTCTATAGGGAGACTGGTGAGGTCTAAGCTCTGGTGTTCTCCACTAGAGTCAACCTTTCGCAAAAGATCGGAGACACAAGTCTGATGCTTTGAAGACAGTAGTACTTCAATTTTCTCCCACACTGCCTGTTGTCTACGGCTCCCTCGATCTGCGTTTTTGCAAAGGGCCGTAAGGCCGTACATTCTATGATTTAGGAGTGGTTTCGCCTTGGTAGTGTTAGAGATCAGTGTTCAGTGAAGGAAAACAGATCATTCACCTCTGCTTTGTCGGCTACCATTCGTTCCGGGGAGCAGCGATAGTGTACACTTAGCGCTGCCGTTGTGTGCATCGGCTCCTAGCAAGCCATAGAGCTGGGCGGTGCTATACTGGCGTAGGTTTCCGTCGTAGTCCAAGTCCAGCCAATCCAGCATGATTGTGTTGTTTCTGAGGCTATCGCATGACATTTGATTCTGCAGACCGCTCGCCTGATGATCGGGCTCTATTCTCTAGTAAGCCAACGATTCCGTGGGAAAAGAACGAACTGCTTCAACCACAACAATCATAGATGATTCTACCTAGCACCAGAAACTAGAAACGAAGGGGCCCTGATATGTACCTGTGTTCTTGGCTTGGCTGGTGCTTGGAATCGTTTCATCTGGGAAATCAAAATCCAGATACGAGCGCGCGCCATCGGATATTAACTGCGAGAAACACGCCTCGCTAAATGGCGTGTTTAAGGTATTTGCTGAGCCCTCAGCATCTCGGCCCACGGCAACCTGAGAAGAATGATGTAGGTTTGATGAATCAGGTGTCATGCTGCCGTTTATCGCGTACGCCTGTGTCAGTGTGAAGTTGTGTTCGGCACGGCTCTGGATACTCTTCTCTTGTATAGGACGTCGTGAGCGATGCATGCTGTATTCGCAAAGAGATTCGTTCCGCTGTCATGGTGTTATTGGCAAGTCCCAGGATGGAACCAAGGCTTTTGTGTACTTCACATTGATTACATGGATTCGCTCCATTGCATGCCTTCGTTAGCATGTAGCATGTACCTCGGTCATCACGGAACAAGCTTACATCGGACCTTTTTCAGACGGCACTCTTTACATGCACCTCTCCGTCGAGTCAACTTGGGACGAGGACCACTCATCTGGTCGACAAGAGCACCTTTAGATACGTAAACAAAGACAAAAGCAAAACTTAAATCAAATATATCTATTCAATACCCCACAGCGATTACCCTCCGGTGTTCAGATAGTTTATAAGGGTCTCCCGGGAGCCAATTCGTCATACCATGAGCTGTGCGCAACTTTATGCGGCGCTAAATCGATATGCAGTAGCTCACACAGGTAGGAGCTAGTCTAAGTTAGTGTGCCTGCAGCGCCATTGTTTTTGAGATGCACGCTCGCGCAGCAGCCCAAAGATGCTCAAATGCTTTGGCACACAGTAGCACACACTTTCCAGCCAACCTCATCCTGCGATCTGGCTTTTAGACATCGTTACCTTAAACCAGACGATTCATAGTAGAGTTTGTTGTATATACCTATCTTGTCGTACAACACCTTGTCGATGTTGACAACTCGGAGTCGTAAGCCATAATCTCTTGGTGAAGCTAGCACGATTGAACCCTTGGAACGTGACTGATCCCTGCGTTAGCTCCGACACCCTGCCCGTTCCGCTCTCAGTAGTGTGACCAGAAGCACGATATCGGGAATCTCCGGATATCTAATCTGAGAGATTCGGTCCTTTCTCGTGGCAAAATATCTTCGGCTTTCGTGACGTACAACCGTGCCATTGTCGATCTAGGACAAGGCCAGCTTTGACACAGCGCCCCCGATGTGAAGTTATTGAATGCATTTACCCCGTTTAGATGTGATGCAGCCTTGACCAGCTACATTCAGAGTACGATTAGAAACCCGCGAAGTTTGGGTATTTCTGTAGAACTATCTGTGGAGATGAACACAGTTTCCTAACGCCTTGCTATAGGATGCCGAGTCTCGCTTTCGACTAAACTTGAATGATATGCTTTCGCACCGACGCTACACCGCCAGTCCGCCCGTGAACCACTTTGACGACTGCGAGATTACCCCATGTGAAAAGGAAAGTAGGGTCTGGCTGGAACTCAGAAACCGCGGTCTAGTTCCAATTGCAGCATGGTGTCAAATTCGCGATGACAGAAACTAGACGTTAGATTTGCGCTCGGAGCTAGTAAGGTTATTGTCGCGTGGTACGATAAACGTTGCGTTCGATTAACGTCAGGCTAGCTGGTCTGTTTACTTCGTTGTTCGTTGAATGCCGCTTCCTAACTGAAACAATGTGGGAGCTCCGACACAAGGTTCTTATGAGTAAGGGCGTATAGCTCAGTGAGTTGATGACGGATCTAGTCTCTTCCGGTGAGATCGTTTGGCATCTCTCTAGTAGCGTCCCTCTTCCGATACCCTCCTCCCGATGCACTTCTTCCGACGTCCTGTTGTAGCGTTATGCTGTTTTACATTTCCGAAGCACATTTCCCAGTTCCTCAGACAGACAATACCAAGCCTTGTCTCAACTGTTGTTAATACGCCGAAAACACAGTGCGCCTCAAAATGTGGACCTCATCTTGACTGTACTCGGATGATTCGTACGACAACACTCCCTGACAACTTGGCCTTTGTACATAGAGTACGAGCGAGCTCTCATCTAGCTGGACACCCGAGTCGAGTTCTGGAATGACATAATGTATTTGGAGCAGGGAACCTTACTTGGTTGTTGTAGTGGCGCTGGTTTCCTCCGGTGAGATCGGAATTATGCGGTCCGCTCCTTTGTATAGTCGTTTTGGCAGAGCGGTGTCGAGGACCACGCCTGGCCCGCAGTCACGCCGATCTACGCGTACATCTGTAGCCTCACTTCAAGTGTCCATGCTCTGGACTTACTACTTGCTTATTCTGTACGCTTCTCTGGTCAGACAGACTAAGGGCTACACAGCCTCGCCACATCAGCGATTCTCTTCTCATCCGCCGTCTTTGCAGTTGTCTTCCGTACGGTAGACAGGCAGCCGAATGGACGGCGATGTCTCCTCTGAGCCCTCACACACGAAGATGCAAGTAAGAGCGGTAGCGGAGCCGCGGTGGGTATAGGTGCCTGGGACCGAGGGTGTGGGAAATGCTGCTCTACATACGGTCAGACTTGCTCAAGACTTACTCACTCGTTGTCAAAGGCACTTACCTGGGTAGCTGCGACCTGTCACCCCAGTTGCTTCAGGTTGCGCATAGTCGATCGCTGCGGCGACTGTCCGCTTCTGTGTACTGAACGGAGTTGCTTCCGGACCTCCTGGAAGCTCGCGGAGCTTAGGTCCCACAACAAGGAACACCATGAGAAGAAGGCGGTGAGATGCGAGAAGATTGCGACTTCAGCCTGTTTGTGATGGCGAAGCAGCGGCTGGCAGTCGCCCTTGTAGCCGTGGCCTGCCACGAAAGAAAAAGGGTCTGGAATGAGAGAAGGAGTCCCATGCTAACAGATAGACCAAGACACCGCTGAGCTACCGTGTTTGGCAGTCCGTGCGTGCCATCACTTATGCGCGCCATCACCCTTTCACAGGCATCACGAAAATGAGGCCATAGAGCCCCAACACAATAGCTATTTCCACGAGATTTTCTGGTAGACAATTCTATAGACCTATGCGACAGACATTCTCACTCAAACCTTTTACGTGGAGCGATTTTCCGACCACGGCTGTTGTATGTAGCTGGTGGTGACGGGGGAAGACTGGCGAGCAATGCGCCGACTACGGGCAGCCGCGCCGCCACGATTCTGCTCCTTCCTGGGTGCTGCGCTCTGTAAGGCCTTTGCGCTTGCCTCTCCGGGGAAGATTGTACAGCTCTTTGAGCATCGCGAGCTTCCTTATCTGTCTGTCGTTGAGCTTTGCGTGCATCAATCTCTGCGCGCTCCTGCGCGTGTCTCTGGTCACACTCTTCCTTCTCTCTCGCCCGCTTCGCACGCTTCTCTTCTGCAATTTTCTCATTGTATAGCTCGTTAGCGCGTGCTAGCTCTCTCATTTCAGTCTTCTTCTTTTCCCCGGCGTCTCGCTCTTGTTGCGCAAGCCTCATGCGGGTCTTAGCTTCACGGAAGGACCTAGGAGTCCACAGCATGTTCGGTCCACAGTACTCATAGTGTTGTAGCAAATCTAGAGGCTTGCTACAAGACTGACACTTCTTCTTATATGTGGGCGCGTCGCGGAGACCCCATTTTCGCCCCCACAGAAGCTGGGTTTGCATAGCCATATGGTGTAACGATCGCCGGACGATAGCAGCGTCCCTTCTTGGAGGCACTGCTCAACACACGCTTAGTAACTCGATCTAGTGACCTTCAATTTTCTCCGCTGTAATACGAGGCTTTGGATGATGCTTCACTTGAGGTGTCAGAGCTGTTGTTGGTGAAGCGTTCGAGTATAACGTTGGGGTTGAGCGGGCTCACACCTGTAGCGGTAAAGGAGCTCGGTATGTTCTTCTCAATAAAGCTGGTCACACAAGCGTCCCAGAATAAGCTAAAAAAGTCGCTCTTCTTCACCGGCACCAAAGCCTTGATGCTTGGCAATACGTTGTTGCAGCTTCTTCGAATATGCTGTAAAATTAAGAGGCTTGAACATCAACACATCGAGCGGCTGCAGTGCGTGTGGGTGCTGTGAGGCGGGTATACAGCTAACGGAATCTTGTGTCGGTGGCAGTGCTCTAGAAACTCTTCTGTTAGGTGACTCCCATGGCCGTC
Source organism: Alternaria tenuissima (assembly GCA_004156035.1). NCBI lineage: Eukaryota > Fungi > Ascomycota > Dothideomycetes > Pleosporales > Pleosporaceae > Alternaria > Alternaria tenuissima. The sequence goes on along the minus strand of PDXC01000021.1, from coordinate 12,425 downwards.
TACAACTTGCCATCGGCCACATCCCAGTACGTTGGAAAGTCTTCTTGATGAGCCTGGACTCATGGAGGTGGCGATCGAGTTGTTTCGAGTATGCTTTCGACAGCGGCGAGAACACAACAACATCAAGTGGCTGCAAGCTGTGGGTTGCATGGAGTGAAAAGATGGCCAACAGGATGCGGTTGGCATCGCAAAACTCTATGGAATCAGTTGATACATGATTGCCGTGGCCATCAAGGATCAGAAGCCGGTAATCCCGTCTTGCTTTTGGCTTCGTGAAGCGTTCAAATACCTGTCCAAGCCATGCCATGCCTATCTCATTGTTGCTTCATTCCGCAGCTGAGTTTGAGAAGAAATTCTCATGCTTGCCGGCCTCAACGGCGTCAACCCAGCTTGATTGAAGCCCGGCGGTGCCTTGGTAAATGATGGTGGGCGGTAATACCTCTCCAGAAGCGCATACACAAACCAGCAGCGTTACCTATTCCCTGGTGCCATGCTGTATCGTCGCCTTGATCTCTCCCGACGCCCATAGTCCCTTAGAGACCATACGCTTTGTGCGGTTTGTGATGCCGATGAAGAAGCCCTTCTCACCCATATTGTAGGTATTGTGCGCGTCAACGTCGTACTCTCGCATTTTCGAATGCAACAGGTCAAACTATAGACTGTATCTTTCTTCTGAATCAGCGTTGTGACGTTTGCGATCAATCCCGGTGCTCCATTTGATGGTAAGCTCGTCGGCATGGCGATGCAGAAAACGCGAAACCCAGGCTCTGGAAACCTCATTTTGACTATCGTCGCCGCGAAATTTTGTACCATTTCACGCGTAAGAGGAAGTCTTCGGCGAGTTTAACGTTCTATGTATAGCATAAGTTGATGCTCTTGTTGTGGGTTAAGGTTTCGTCGGTCTTCGGCAGCCTGTGTGGCCTTAGAGGGTTGTGCGCCTTTGTGCCTGCGCGACAACGTCGCTCTATCTACTCCGAATTTTTGCAACTTGGCGGCACAAGAGTTTATCTCCGGCCTCACTCCATTCAATGTATTCAATCGCTTCTTGAATCAGATCCATGGTTGTGGAGTTGCGACGCGTTGAAGTTGGGCGGGATCACGATGCAGCGGGGCTTGGGGTGGCTCGTTGACTGCGCGCGGCGGGAGGCCAGCCTACCCTTGGCTAGATTATGGGCATGTACGGGAGGTGGACGAAACAAGCGCAGTCAGCGTCAGATGCCGGAGATTCTATTGCTTGGTTTCACGCACAAGCCAATCTGGGAAGCAAGCAGCTTACCCGCCACTGCAGGTGGTACCTTTCTCGTCGAGATCACCTTGCGCGGAGCCGACGGATCTTGCAAAGTGCTTACGGTCGTCATGGAGTCATGTCGTGGTCAGCCTCGCTTGCAGTGCAGGAGAGTCGCTGCAGCCTTGCTGCCCCAGGTCGGCCGCTTCTGCACCGGGAATAATACAATCGCTGATGTTGCCCACTGGCCATCGCACATCCCAGTCCCCGAAGCGCCAGTCGGCCTCCATTGGGTTGAACGCATTGTCGACCATGCCTATCGTGCGTGTTCCAAAGAGCCAAAGCCCTCTCAGTGTGACGGAAAACCCTATGTGTTGGAAGCAGCCAATCAGAGGGCAGGATATCATCTTTCCCGACACCGTGTTTTGTCTCATTGCTTGCTTGGGCACACAAGATTTTCCGTCATATAGGGAGGGGACTTTACAAGCACAATTGCATTGCGAAGAGACGTGTCGCAGGGTTGAGTACGGATATTGCAGACAGAATAGTCAATTAGAAGAGAGTGCAAGTTATATGTTGTACTGTTTGCAGCCTAGCTCAGCTTATATATATATGTCATCGCACAGCGTCTTTGATGTTGTGCAGTCCTTCAATACCGAACACTGTGAGCCTAGGGCTACATCACATGACTGCTTTTGCAGTCACGACTAATGCGTCGGACTATCTGAGAGCGTGGACACACTCGTGCATACACACAACAAGACATTCACACATAAGACCCCATACTACTGTCACCCCTTGCCTACACCTACGTAAACTACGAGTCTTTGAAACTGTTCTGCCCGTCGCGCCTCAATCTCTCTACAAAGAAGTCATGTTATAGGTCAGGACAAAGGGTAGAGGAGCCTAAAAGTGTTGACATTTTTGATCGCTTTGTTGTAAAGTAATGGCGTGCACGAACTACCGACGCTTGCCTGTACCCGCCAAGGCACAGCAGTCAGAACGACATCGTGTCATCTTGTGGCGTGCGATATGGGGAACAACGAGTGGCTTCCAGCTTGACATCGTGACGATATTTGGAAGCACAGACGCTTTGCTCGGTGGGCTTTTTGTTTCGTGAACGACTCTGACGAGGAGATATGCCCATCTCTTGGCAACGTGACCTTTCCTTTGTTGCGGGGGCAACGGTGCGCAAGCGGCGCTCATGCACTAGGTGTGTAGGCGGCCAAAACACAGTGGCGCTTCCACACAACTCTCGCGACTCTCTTTTACCACGGCTGTCAAAGCGGCTCTCCATCACTCAAATATCTGGTACCAGAAGCATCGTTGTCTATGCTCATGCGATAGGCATATTCTGGTGTTCGTGTCCCGCCGACGGAGAACGCGACAGACAGACCCACTGCAGCGAGCTGGTGGTCGGAAAGATCTTATCGCCACGACATGGCCGAAGGGTCGCCAGACTATAAGGTTCTGTACCTGGAGGCAGAACGCAAGCGCGAGGAGGAACAACGCAGGCGCGAGGAGGAAGGACGGAGGCGAGAAGCAGCGGAGAACGCTCAAAGAGAAGCGGAGAATGCTCAAAGAGAAGCAGAGAACGCTCAAAGAGAAGCAGAGAACGCTCAAAGAGAAGCAGAGAACGCTCAAAAGGAGGAACAACGCAGGCGTCAGGAGGCAGAACGTAAGCGCAAAGAGGAGCAAAGTAGGCGCAAGGAGGCGCAGCAAGCTCAAGAAAGAGCGGCAGAGAAGACGCGCAAGACAGCCCTTCCCGAGTTCCTCGATGCCTGCCACACCCATCTCCACTCCGGCCTCACCGTCCAGACCGACCCGACCCTATCCACGCAAGGCAATCCTGCCAATGCAAACAACAAGCTTCGCCCGGAAAGGGTGGTCCTATGGACAGACTTCCCAGCACGACAGGCGACCAGCTGGAACGATCTGATGGAGTCCGGCTTCGCGTCCGAACGGCATTTCACGTCGCTGCACACACTCGAAGAGACGGGCGAGACCGTGCGGCGGCGGATGATGAGCTCGGAGCTGGACCTGAACGTCTTCCAGCGGCACACCGTCGAAGACCAGGTATCGCTGATTATCCAGGGCATGCACAGCGACCGACGACTGCGGCGCAAGTTTGGGCTGCAGGGCTCAGTGAGCTTTGAGAACCACGCCAACACGCTCAGCCCGGAGTCGCAGCTGGAAGAAGACATGGAGCAGCTGACGGTGTCGGGGACCGGGCGACGGCGGTCACCACGCCTGCAGGCTAAAGCAAAAAAGCCACGACCGTCAGGCTCGACAGATGCGGCAGAAGCGGAGGACGCTGGTCGCAAGAGCACAGCGAGCTCGTCGCGTCCTCGGGCCGACCAGTTCTGCGTATACAACACAGGCACGACTCGAAACGCTCAGGACCACGTTGCGGCCTTCATCCTGGAGTACAAGGCGCCGCACAAGCTCCCGCTCGGCTACATCTACGAAGGGCTGGGCGAGATGGAACTCGACGAGGTAGTGCAGTGCCGTGACGACGAGACGCTGAGAGACCGCTTTCGCCGGCTGGTCGCCGCGGTCATCACGCAAGCCTTCTCCTACATGGTCCGGATCGGGGTGGAGTATGGGTGCGTGTGCACAGGCGAAGCGTACATCTTCCTGCGGGTGGGAGACGACCCTAGGACGGTGCACTACTTCCTCTCGGTGCCAAAGGGCGACGTGGGAGAGACGACGGGGTGGACAGCCGGCTCGGAGGGTGCGAACCGGTTGCACCTAACCGCGGTGGGCCAGATGCTGGCCTTTACCCTCCAGGCGCTGAAGACACCGCCGCGGTCGCAGCGATGGCGGACTAAGGCGGCGGCGCAACTGCACAGCTGGGAGGTGGTGTACGACGAGCTGCTGGATGCGATCCCCGAAGGCACGACGCAGTCGTCGGAGTACCAGCCTCCAGAGGATAACAGCTTTCTTCGCATGTCGCCCGTGCAGCTGCGCGGCGGAAGAGCGAAGCACAGCTCGCCCAGCTGCCGGCAGGCGGAGCAGCGGCACGAGGCCAGCGACGATGAGCCAGAGTCGGAGCCTGATCCGGACACGCCGAGCCGACAGGTGTCATTGTCGCAGCATTTCTCGCGCGCGCAGAAGACACGGGCTAGCTCATCAAGCGGTCGCAAGCGCGAGCGCAGGCGTGGCCAGGGAGCAGAAGACGGCCAATACTGCACGCAGGAATGCTTGCGTGGGCTCGCGGAAGGCGGTGTGCTCGACAGATGTTGTCCTAACGTGCGAGACCACGGAGACAAATACCATCAGATCGACCAGTCAAGCTTCCTTGACCTCATGCGTCGACAGCTTGCGGATGACCTGGACACGGATTGCAGTCCCGTGAGCATGCCCGGGGCGTGTGGCGTGCTCTTCCGCGTCCGCCTGCGATCGCACGGATACGTTGTGGCAGCGAAGTGCACGCCCGCCTACTTCGCCCATCGCCTGCGATGGGAGGCGTCTATCTACGAGCGGCTTCGGCCCATCCAGGGCATTCACGTGCCGGTACACCTGGGGAACATCGACCTGGAGACGCCGTACTTCTACGAAGGGATCGTCGACCTTGTGCACATGATGTTTCTCAGCTTCGGAGGCCATCTTATCAGCCAACATCTCACGATGGAGAACAAGGAATCGGTCAGCGAGCAAGTAAGGCTGTCGGCCGACGCGATTCACAGGCTGGGGGTGCTGCACAGGGACCTAATGCTACGCAACATACTGTGGAACGAGGAGACTGGGCACGTGATGGTGATCGACTTCGAGCGAGCAGAGATAGAGCAGCGGACCGTACTAGGTGCTATCTCGGTCAACCGCAAAAGGAAGAAGCCGGCAGAAAGCTTGGGCAAGCCAGGGCAAAGAAAGCCTCCTGCATGCACACTGGAGATACGGCGGGCGATGTTTGAGCTGAACAGCATGGCGCAGTCGATTCGATGCGGGTGATGCCAAGCATATGACTTGTCTCCACCTTGTAATCGATGGCGTTCACCACAAGCAGGTACCTGATGTCGCCCATGACGAGCTGCTTTAGCGGAGGGAGCACAGGTGCAGTGGAGCATGTCAGTTGTGGGGATTGTGGCAGACATGGCCTGCCCGATGCCTTGGATGTCGACCTGAGGTACGGACCCAAGTACTGCCTCCGAGGAGACTTGGTCGAGCTTCGTGGAGACTGCTTTGGGCAGCTGCACGAGGCTATGTCATCCCGACCTCCAAGCTCGATGTGCCGCCCTCCACTGTGCGGCATCTGCACGAACACCACCATGAGTTCTCGGCTGGAACCGGCCATGCGTGTGAGTCCATCATGGCGCGATTGCTCAAGGCGGGGTCGTGACGCTGGGTCTTGTGGTAGGCTGCTGTCGAGCGGACTAGTAGCTGCGAATGAGCGACCGAGCTCCAAAAGACAGTAGATTGAGCCGTCTTCTCCGTCCTGACCCCAGTTTGAAGGAGCCAGTCCTTTCACTCTATGGTCGCGAGGCCACGTCGACGACTTTACTTTACGCCATGACTGTTGAAGAGGTGGATGGACAGGTAGTTGGGCAGGTGGCGGGCGAGCAGTTCGCTGATGGCAGTTCTGAACCCGCAATGCTTGCATGCAGAGTCGGCGTGCAAAAGCAGTTCGTCCGATCGCAGGTGCAACTCTCTCAGCAGGACCTCTGAGGCCGAGTCAATGGCGTACATTCCGAACGGCGAGCAAGTGTTGTCTCCTTCTGTGTGGCGGAAAATCTACCGTGCCGAAAAGATGAGGTTCTACGCGCGCATTGAGCTTTGCAACATCTCTCTGTGCGCCGTGTAATATAGCTAATCTTGAACACGTGGGATATCTTCCACTCGCAAATCGTGTTTGCATCGTTGTCTCCGTGCTTGATTCGTGAAGAGCCTCTTTCTGAGACTTGCTGACAGTCGACCAGATCAGTGCGGAGCGTCTAGTCGTCTCCGTTCAGTCAATTCGTCGAGGTGAGACTGGTCAGGCTGGTTTGATCAGACCGCTGTTGTTCAGTCTCGATGTGGGCGAGCTGGTGTTTCGTCTGCGCGCCTTCGGCTATGGCTAGAGCTGCCATCCTGTTAGCAAAGCTTACAACGACTCCGTATTTTGGCGTCTCTGAGGTCTGCTCAGCCGATCTCAGCTTTGCAACGTCTCACCGAGCGTGGTAAAGCTGACTGTCCGCCGCCGTCGACCTCTGACGCACCCACTGCTGTCGATGCCGACGGCGGCATTCGTATCGCAGTGCCTGCGAACGCTATCGCGGTGGCGCCGGCGGACTTGGTGGACGACAGAGACTCTGGAGGGTTTAACGAAAATCGCGTGCCGCAGCGTGAGCCGACTGCTCGCGGCGGTCTCCGTGGCTGGGCTCGTCGTCACGGCCGGTTGCTTTGGCATATAGAATACAGGTCAAATGACTAGTTTTGCCGTTGTTACCACTAGCACCGCATTCCTGGCGCTGCATACGAGGTCTAAAGCTAGACCTCAAGTACCGCCGCCCATCCCCAGAAGCCTGCACAAGGTCACTCTGTCTGGCCTCACGATGCTGCACCTACTCAAGGCTGTGCGGACAACGTGTCAGGTGCTATTGCGCGATCAGCAGTGTTTAAGATGAGGTCTTGAGGGGTTCGGGCAACGCAAGACGTCCCATGTGAGCTGGTGCCCGACTCCTCGACTGCAGGCTTCTCAGTTGCAGGCTTCTCAATGCGAGGCTTCACAACCTGCTGGTTTCAGAAGGCGTCGGAGGGCGAGGTAACGGCGAAGAACTCAAGTTGAGAAATAACAGAGACGTCACAGTCTCAGCGGCTTGTTGGAACTGCAAAACCGTTAGCTGTAGCTTGCTGTAGTACGGCATCATCGCCAAAGCCTCTACAGCATCGTCGCCGAGTACCATTCGCACGTACTCGCCGTTGCCGCATACTTGCACAAAACGCATTCGCTTATACATGTTTCCTATGGCGACTAGACTTCGGCCAGCGGGCGGCTTGCGTTGACGGATTTCCGCGTACGATGTCCTGACAGCAATTGCAGATGGATTGGTTGCATGCTGGGCTCGCCTGTGCTTCTCGACACACAGACTGGCATTCACATTGCGTTAGTAGCAGCGACGTGTTTGCGTGTTTTGCACCCGCTAACGCTTACGACAACCACACTGTAGTACCCTGCTGGCTGGTGAGTTTGACTTCGATACAGCTCAGCGGCAACCACGTTGCTGCTGTTACGTGCTCAGCCTAGGTGCTCAGGTAGTGACTTTGGAAGAATATGGTGAGGCTTACGAAATCGAAAGCGCCAACCTTGACAGCCAGGTGCAGTTCGTGGAAGGTTGGTGGAAGGCCGGGTCATTTGATGCACCTTTCGACGTGATCGCGTCGACATCTGCGCCACGAACCCGCCAATCTTTAGAGCAAATCCGGCGCAATGAAGCTGACACGGTCGATGTGCATGAAGCTCAACGGTAGAGGCCAAGAGCAGGATGTGCATGACCAATGCTGTTGGTGCGTGGTTCTTGAGAAACCTATGTTGCTCCGTTAATGCGGTATCGATGAACCCGAAGACAAACACACACTTCGAGTGCCCATGAGATGTGAATCTCGTATCATTCTAAGAGATCTCTCTGCACGGTTGTCAAGTACTTACACGTGGACCAGAGAGATGGAAGCATGACATACCGAGACTCGGAAGGCTCATCGCCTTTCCATCGGCAAATCGTGTTGTGGATCAAGTAAGGGCCGAATCTAGGGCCCTGGTAACGACTCTGTATCTGATTAGCTGGGCGGTCTAAATGGATCTGATGTTCCATTCAGCTTTCTCACAGAGACTATAGTCGAATCGGCCTTTCTATACATACCACAGACAGGTGTCATAAGCCGCGCGTCGGTAGAAGCATTGGCCGTGTGCTGTTGCGAGACTTCCATGTCGGAGATGCAGTCCTTGTACGCTCCGACTCCTTTCACGGCCGTCTCTCTTTGGCATTCTTGTCTCCCGTCGCAAAGTTCTAACTATTTGTTTCGTGCAGGAGGGATGACTTCTTACCATCTGTATAGTCGTAGTTCGATGGAGATGGCCGTGGGATGGGACTGTAACGTTAGCGATGCTGCAAACGCACTTGTCATGTTACTCTCTACGCGTCGAAAAAGAAGACATTACCTCTTATTATGCGCCAGTAGGCTTATTGCTCATGGCGACGCAATCCGATGTCCGAGCCCATATCCGACAACCTTGTCGCATACGTGTGTCCTGGGGCATGTACGATATGCTTTCGCTCTGATCTACTTTCGCAGCAATCAACATCCCTCCCCATGTAGCGGAAAACCCGGTTGGCCGGAACTAGCCAATGAGAGCGCAAAGTCAGCAAGCAGTCCGGTGAAGATACCGCATCCTATCGGCTCATTCCGGCCCATCGGGTTTTCCGTTACACAGGTAGGAATGTTAGTAGACCAAACGTACACTACGTACCGCGTGTACGAAGTAAAATTGTCGTATATAGGAGGACGGCACGACGACGTATCATCGGTCGCTGTACGCCGTGCAGCCGTGGCTTTGTGTGCTGATGGGACCGTACTAGAGGAGCTGCTCTTGTCGCTTTGTTTGGCTGCGATATTACACACATCCAGCCATGTGCGTTGAGTCGTCTTGTGAGAGCTGCTCGATGCGCAGGGGATCTACGGCCACCTAGATCCGGAGCAATCGGCGACATGTCTCAAAAGCTCTTCATCGCACGCTACGAGGACGTAGAGCCACAAGAGCTGATTGGCATTAGCGATATCCACATGTCTACACTCCAACGGGACTCGACAGATCTTAGATACATGACTCAATGCTAGCCGAACGAGGTCTAGGGGCTCGTCGGTCAGCCATCAGGTTTACTCCCATAGCCTTGATAAGTCTCGAATGATCGTCGAGCATCTAAATGGGACTTACTGTGTTTTACAGACCTCGAGGGTTTTGGGTCGTGTCGACAAAGGTAGGGTTGTAGAGCGAAGATTGCCGTTCGACAGCATCGAGTGTGTCTATTGCCTTAGTGAAAGTCCTGACTTCCCCACTACCTCAGCCTTGAACGCGTCGGGCGACAGTCCCTAGTCAGGTCGTGGCCGCTTATCGATGCTGCGAAGCATGTGATCGAACGACACGTTTGGACGGTGGTTAGTCTAGATCAAAAGATATCAGCGTAGCAACGAGTGGCTACTCTGGTAGGTTACAGAATTAACTTACGACGTGATCGATCCTTGAACGTCGCTACACCCACATGCAACGAGCGGGGTGGTCATCCTCTTGGCTGCGTATATCTGCGAAAGTCTCGTCGGGTTTATATGTGGAACAGCATAGAACTGATTCTTAGAGAGCTCGGATTAGCAGGAGCCAAGTTGCAAAATGGGGATCAACGCCTCCACGTTCTGCTGAAGCACAGCCCCGCGAAGAGGTATACAGCATTGTAGATTGCTCACCTGGCCAGATAGCAAGAAGCGCTCTCGGTCTGTGTTCCGAGTACGCTGCAGTACCACCAGTTTGGCTACCTGCATATCAACAACAGAAACAAGACTAGCGTCCAGAGTACAAGGCAGTGCATGATGATGCCGTTGTGGCCAGTATTCTGTCAACACAACGAGATCTACTAAAGCCAATCTTGTGTCTAGTACAGTTGATGGTGACAAACGTACTCGCTCTTACCTCGTAGTGTGACCGCTGTGTAGATAGGCTGAGCGGAAGGAGCAAGCATGAGTAGCGTAGCAGCACGACTGGAAGTCGTAGCGCGAACCTATTCTAGTAGTCAGTTGTCGGACATGGATGCTGTGAAACTCGCCTAGCATTCGATCATAGACCTTTTTCCCATACCGCCATGTGAGCTGACCTAGTGGACAGTCTTCTTCGCAAGCACGGTCTTCTCTTCCACGACGGTCTGTGAAGCATAGATGTGGAGCTGGCAGAAGCGAACGCGCCGTTGGCTTCTTGGCATCGTGGCTTGCGTAGAGAGGAGGGTTATAGAGAACATCGCAAAGGTACGGACAAGCTACCAACCACTCGTGCGACTCGTACAATATTTGAGGTTTAGTCTTCTGGATGTTGTCAGTGACTTCTTGTGGACATCTTGGTTCAAATACACCACCGAGGTTGTATGACTGGTTAGCTTTGTTGGCAACAAGCAGTTACGGCGTGTAGATCAGCTACGCGGTCGTCGCAGAGGACGTTTGGGTGCTAGTTGAGAAGACAGGGTAAATTTACTCTACTGGAGCTCTACTCCATGACTTGTATATGCGCATAAGGTCGCCCTGCGAGAGAGGTCAACGAGGATCATCCAGATATAAGGGACAACAGGTGATAGAGATTGTACAAACCAGTGCCTGAGAACGATACCTTCTGGTTCAGCCATAAAAGCTCGCGCTCGCAGCCGACACGATCGTGTGCACACCTCGACAGTCAGATGCACAAAGTGAGCGAAGTAGTTAGCTGTGAGAGAAGATGGGCTCCCTAAAAGTTATGCGTCCGCTCGAGAAGGGCTCTATGAAGCTCGCGCACCTCATAGAGCAGTTTGAGAAACACTACACCTAGCTCAACGGAAGAACACGGAGTCGGCAGTCGTAGCCCTCCAGCATGCTGCTGAGCTTGGTCGCCTGTCACATCCTATATCTCCGACTGAAGAGAGCCTTAGGTGTAGCCATGTGCAACCACAGACGAGGTTCGCGATCATGTCGCACCAGCGCCTTTATAGTAGCTCGCTTGCAGTATGCTTATGCTGACAGAGGGCCATCTGTAGAGCAACTATGGCTGTAGCAGCGCTGCTCGCTCCAGTCACTGGGCCCAAAATGCTGACACCCCGCACCCAGCCGAAAGGATTGCGCGACGCTGGGTGTCTAGACATCAGCTCAGAGAATGACAGCGAGCAACAACATCACAGTGTCAGATAGAATGAGAACTGCCAGGGCCGTGAGACAAATTGCATACCAGCCGCGGAATGCATCATGGAGCTTGGACCTTGGATTCCACCGCTCACTACCAACCACGCATAACGTTACCTGCGTTGGCAGGTCAGCCATGTAGACAAAACGCTGACGTCCACCGACGTAGTGTTGAGAGAACGATGGTCGAATGTGCTATCGACGAGCTACGTAATCGCTATGATGGCCCACCTGCGATCTGTCAGCACCAGATGCGGGGCGTGCCATAATAAGCACGTTCTGACCATGTAGGTTGACTAGATAAGCATCATCACCCTCGTGTTGCCTGTCCCTGCATGATCGGAACGATGCAAGTCAGGCATGGAAGCAATCGACGACCTACGCTCACAGTACACTCTCATGCGCTTGTAGCTTACGGTTCCTGTGAGCAGGCGACTTTTGGTCCCATGCTATGCCTTTCTCGTTCAGTAGTGGCCTTACCAAATAGTGCTAGCTTTCATCAATATTGCCATGAGTCCATCTTCGACTTGATACTCGGACTAATCAGATTGGGATGTCTACATGGTCTAGGCCTTTTCAGAGCAGGTCTGTACTGGACGAATCGATGTTCCGTGCAAGACGACGAGTGAACCGCGTCTGCAAAGCGGAAGTTGCAGGTGCATGTGTATTCAGAGTCCTGGAATCTCGAATACCCAGCGCGTTGTACGTTAATGTCCCACTGTTCAGACTACTCACTACGGCGGACAGCATCATATAGGGGCCGGTTGATAGCTCTCAAACGATCCACCAGATCTCTGAACGGAAGAGGCATGTAAGTGCTACCCAACAGACCTTCGAAAAAAAGCGCAAGGGAAATGGTCCATCTTTCAAAAGGAAAGTCTACGTGCGATCTTGGACCCAACTTTTGAAGCATAGCTACGCGATCCTCGAATGTCTTTTTGGCGGCTAGCACTTCGAGGTGATCCTTGACTGGCGGTCGTACGACACTAGGGGAAGCTATGCGCGTTCTGATAAGCGTTTTAATGGTCCAATGCTCGGATGAAGTTTCTAAACTCAACCTCCATGTCACTGTACGGTTTGCGATGGGGACTGATGGCGTAGAGTTTCTTTGTGGGCGGTATGACGTCGTGTATGCCGGTGAAATCTGGCTTGTTGCTCAGGAGCCGACTAAGGTCAAGTTGCAGCTTCCGCTTCACTTGGTTGGTCCTGGATAGGCTGTCTTCATGGGTATTCATGTTGTCTTCGCTGCCACTGATCCTATCCGGCGTTGTGATCATGGTGATGTCGGTCGGCGGATTGTCACCCGCGGTGGACGTGG